>CAOLHI010004541.1:0-111289 GCA_948474755.1 Ctenosaura bakeri
AACAGAAGGGTCCTGAACAATGTGTTTGATGTTGTGTTTGCTTGCATAAATATGATACACTAATAGTGAAAAGTACATCTTAATTTTCTAATTTGCAAGGCCCTCAATGGTATGATAAGGTACCTCTTGCATGAGGCTTGCTCTCTGCCCCACAGTGTTTGTTTTTCCCAATGAAATTCCTTTTCCTCCTAAGAGTAATACTTCCTTGCTTCCTGCTATTAAAGTGCAGTTAGCGCTTCTCATCATCAAAGCCCATTACCAGCATTAAGCTACCTTCATGCTGTTTATTACCTTCAAATATTTATAGAGACTTTCCTGAGCACTAATTGCCAAATGTTAGTTATGCTTTATGCTGTTCACTGACTATTTGCATAACACTTATTTAACCTGCATCAGAACAATGCTACATGTGTCTAGAGATTTCCTTGAAACATCCACTTCAGTATTATGTACAGTTGGCTTGCTCCTTATCCATGGCACATAATAGGAGAAGAGAAGTAGAAAGTCAATGAACACCTCTGGCACCCATTTGGTGAAAGGGAGGATGAACACCTATGGCACCCATTGGGTGAAGGTGAGGGCTCTGCGACTGCCCCTTTGGGTCATAAGACTAGAGGGGTGGTAAAGGAGACTTCCTGTGGGCCTGGACCTCACTTTAAGTCATGTGACTTGGGGGGGGTTCTTGGGTTGGCCTTCCAGTTGCAGGCCAGCCAGAGAGCAACCCAGCTTTTGGGTTCTCCTTGAGACTCAGGTGTATCACCCACGGGAAGTTGGGGAGGAGGTATGGAGGAGATCAGTTTCAGCTGTTCCCATGCTAGGTTGCTCCCCCATTTTGCAGTTTTCAGGGGGTTAAAGGTTAAATAGGTTTATAGTTAAATAAAGGCCCTGTTTTCACCCCAATTTTGATATCTGATCTTGTTATTCCCATGGTTGGCCAGCAATGTTTTTCCCTCTAAGAGTAATGCTTCTTTGCTTCCTGCTATTAAAGTGCATTTAGTGCTTCTCATCATCAAAGCCCATTACTAGCATTGAGCTACCTTCTTGCTGTTTATTATCTTCAAATATTTATAGAGACTTTCCTGAGCACTAATTGCCAAATTTTAGTTATGCTTCATGCTGTTCACTGACTATTTGCATAACATTTATTTAACCTACACCAGAACAATGCTACATGTATCTAGAGATTTCCTTGAAATATCCACTTCAGTATTATGTACAATCCGCTTCATTTCTTGTAATCCCTGGTCTTCCTTTGAAAGTAAATAACTTGTCATTACTAATTCCTAATGCTCTGATCCAGGAGATCCTTGAGTGCAAGGAGCTCTCATACAGGAAGTGGGGCGGGGGGAGAGGCTTCCATTCTTAGCTTAGCATTCTCTGGAGCATGTAAAACTTTCCACATGGCAAGAGAGTTCAATTAGAAATGTTGCCAGCCTCCTTCTCAGCCAGTCTCTAGGCCAGAATCCTGGGTGCTGGTTGGCATGGAAGGATTTCCAGAATCAGGCCAAGACCCACCACATTGTAAGCAGGGGCTATATTTAGTAAGAAGATAGTGAAATTAATTCCTCCAGCTGCAGAACCGTGTAGCAATTTTTCAGCAAGTGGAGAACAGCCATTCCTACAGCCTAAAGTTTGGTATACTAACGTGAGTAGCACAAACAACAGAAAACACTGAGTTTCAAGATGGTTGCCTCAGACCAAGAAAACTACCATAGAGACATTTATTCACAAGATCACTTGCAGTTTGCACACACCTTGATTTTCTGTTCACTGTCCTTCAGTTCTCCCTCAAGAGCACCTTAACCAACACCTTCAACATCCTAAGCAAGATTCAGACTTGGGAATAGAACACTGTTGCTTTTTCCCTATAATCTTCATTTTTTAAAACCATCTTTGCCTGAATGAAGAAGTCAGTGAGCTATGTCTTAACATTAAGGAATTCACACCTTTTGGCTGACCAGACAAGGGAATAATCACAATATGTATTTTTGATTTTGTTTGTTGCATGGCCAGTCTTACCTAGTATAGCCATTAATGAGGAGTCTTTACAGCTGCGCTTCTCCTAGGAATTGTATTCCACTAACATCTGGAGGGCTACATGTTCTCTGTCTCTGGAATAAAGGGTATACCAGGCTGAGAAGAGTATGCAGTTATGAAGTATTTATGGATAAAGAAATTATTGTCATTATGAGAACAGAGATTGTTACCCCCAAATGTGGATGACTCAGGGTGCACCCTTGATGCCAGTACCTCCACGTGGCAATGGTGAATTAATTAGCTCATTTAGGAGGCCTGCGATAGAGGGGTAACCTAATGAGATCTTCCACCAATGTTTATAGGCACCTCACAGGAAAGAAGCACCCAGAGATTCAAAAGTGAACTAAAGTGTGTTTTATTGAGGGAAATTCAAATCACACACACACAATATTCAAACAGTCATACACTCATACCAGGCTAACCAAAAGAAAAGGGAGGAGAGATTGATAATGAAGCTTCAGGGAGTAGAGAATATTTACTATTCTTGAAAAGCATAGTGAAGATGCAGCATTGTGGCTTAGGCCCTTTTTGTACAGCATTTGCCATGCAAAAGGGCCTCTGGAGCATTGCGTGATTGCGAGGAGCATTTCAGATGATGTCCTTGCAATCGCGCAACACTGCCAGGGCTGGCAGGTGCTGATCATGCACTATTTCATTTTTGGCTTGTAGCCGAAAATGGTGCATGATCGCGCATCGCTCCAGGGCCTCACACGCACTTACCTTGCATGCGGAGCTCCAGAGATGCAGCCCTTGCACTTCCTCCCCCAGCGCAGCCTGGGAAAATACACAGCTGTGCTGTGGAAGGAAGAGGCGGAGCTCACATGGTGCCTTCTGGCTGACAGGCAACTCCTGTGGAGCCAAAGCAGCGGGGACACGAGAGCCTCTCTCAAGAGGCTGCTTGTGTGATCCCTGCACCCCCACACTGGAAAGAGGTAAGGTGCGGAAAGGGCCTTAGACTTGTGTCCAAGGGCAGTACACAACTGGAAATCAGAGCAACAGCATGACTACCAGCAAGTGAAGTACTGCATCTGATTGCTCAAAAGTGAAGGTTTATATGTTTTATTTTCTCCCCGAAAGGGGTGTGAGTTAATTGCTTTCTGGCAGAGTAAACAAAAGAGGTCTGGAATGGACTGATTGTTTCTTCTTCTTCTTCTTTTTAATTTGTAAATATATTTAGTCAATGTTAGCAACTTGATATCATTCAAGCAATCTCCTTACATAGGCTTAGGGGGTGGTTTTGGTGCAGCACTTGCAAGCCTGAACCTAGGTGGAGGGGCACAGGCCTTCCAGGCCTTTCTCACAACCTTGCTGTGGATGGCACAGCTCATGCAATAGTGAAGCTTCACATAGAGCTTGGGCAACACATATGAGTCAAAGACACTTGCTTCAGAGATGTCTCGGACGGCAGCTGCCTCTACAATGTTTCAGATGACAAATTTCTTAATAGCAGGCACAGTTGGTACAGCAAATAGGCTGGACATGCCCATGGCCCTTCTTGGCACAGCTGTTATTCTTTCTCTTCTTTGTCTAGTTCTGCTTAGCCTCAAGTGTCCTTATGTGTCCAAAAATCATGCTTCCAGTTTTCCAGCTACCAGCAACATTTTTAATTTCTTTTTCCGATTCTGTATGCGAATTGTTCTGTCACTGATATTACATTCATATGAGCTTGCGATTTAGCTTGCAACCAAACTGGAAAACCCCAGCAAGAATCAACAAGCACGTCATTGTGAACATGAACACCATGAACACATACAGGAGCTCTCACTGGTGCTAAGAATGTTCCCCAAAAATGGCCCATTTAAAAAAAAACAAACCACAGGTCTGGGCTAGGCCTCAAGTTCTCAGGCACCATTTTTGCCCTGATCCATGCTCCCAGGAAGAATGTGCGAGTGGAAGGGAGGCGTCCTGCCATCTCCTGCAGATATCACACCACAGCCCAATGGGGCTTAACGCCCTGACTGTTTGTGGGGTCAAGCAGGATTGTTTCAATATCTTGGCTGGGTGATGTGACTGGAGAATGTTTCAGTAGGAAATGCACACAGCAGGGATGCTTGTCTGCTGCATCTGGGCTTGACTATTGTTTTCTGAGGTTTGGCAGTTAAGAGGATTAGCTTAGAGCCATTAAATCAGGATTTCCCAGCTAATCCACAGTGCATTTATGACTTTGCCATGCTGAGGTCATCTCTGACCTACTTTTGCACATCTTCCGAGCCAGCATCCCTTCTCCACATGACCTTTCAGCCATAAGGGTATATAACTTAATCTCATGCCAATTAATATTTGTCAATTAGACCATATCAAAGCATGGGGGTGTACAGCTGCTAACAATATCTTACAGTACAAACTCATAAGGGTGTCTGTATAGGCATAGCATAACAATGTAGCCTTCATAGGCTACTAAGCACTAAGATCATCCAGCATTGATGAATGTCTTTAAAAATGGTTGGAGAGCAAGGAGCTGCAAGTTAAATATTCCCAGTAACCCTTACACAGGATATGAGTTTCTAACACAAACATTATCAAGTAGACTGCCACTTCGGTCCAACTCAATTTGGGCAGGAAACTCCTAAAACTTACAACACATTCCTAAGAGTCTATGGTATATTTCTTCACTCTTCCAAAATGCTACTGTCCAAAGATCCCCTTCTCAAAGATCCCTTTGTTCAAATAAGGATGCATAACATCCACAGCACTTCTCTGATTTACCAGTCTTGTAACTCTGGACAACCCTGTCACAAGTTTCACCAGTCAAATGACAGAGAAAATGAAGACATAGCTTAAGTAGCTATTTCTGGTAGTATATCTGAAAGGGTTAAGTCAGGATCTTAGATATATTTGGTGGGGATTTTATCATGTTTTACCTTCTGTATTTGTCTCCAGAATTGCATTTATTTATTAAAATATTAATATCCTGTACCATATCATAAGATCTCTGGGTGGCTTACAACAAAATCAGTTTAAATAATTTTTATATTTGAAACTGTAAAATTAATATCTGGAATTTAGCTTGGGACATATATCTTCTTAAGTAGACTTATATGTGTGAGAAACAGAATTGAATGGGTTTGCAACATTCATATTTACATGATATTGCCATGATATTGCAATGTACAAGTGTGATGTACATTGTATGATGGTAGCTGGTTAAATGACTGATGAACCATGGCCCTGATGCATTGGGCACTAAAGTTACAACATAACCACAGATTCATAAAGTTATGAAATGTGCATCATGATATAGAAACTCAGCTCAATTTAAGTAATCTAAAATATAAGTAAGCAATTTAATTATTTCAAAAAGTTAGAACAGTTTAAAACCATGTGTATATATACCTTGGGATAAAATCATTAGTCCCCAAAAGCTTTAATAAGAAGTCATACTTTAACCTCCTGCTGTAATGGATGCCAAGCAGGCCTCCAAGGGGAGGACATTTTCTGACTGTAGTGCCATAGCAAAAAAAGGCTCTCTGCTTCACACACGAAGCATTTAGCTGTTTCTCCATTTTGTGACTCTCAGACCTTTTGCAGACTGCTATGTGAAACTTTAGTTTGCTACACTTTTTTACAGGCAACTGACATGCTCAAAACCCTGGGCACACTGATTAAAACTCTATACCATTTCATCACTGTGCCTTTCGCTTTGTATTGGAATGTAATCACTGCACATAGAAAAAAAAGAACAAGGACAATGAAATAAAATATAGTTATAAAGATTGGACATTTCTGCACTACAGCCCCATCCCAGCATGGGGACGTGTTGTGCTTGGCCACAATATGTGCTACCACATGAAGTCATCGCAGTCCTCCTCCTGTCATGTCCCCAGCCATTGCGATTGCGGATTATGCTATTACCAAAAAAATATCCGGTAATATGCCTCTTTTGCATGATGATTACATCGGCTGGGGCTCTGCATAAAGGAAGGAAGTGCTATCTAGGCACTTTCTTCCGCAGTGCAGCACAGTGTTACCCTGTATGTTGGGGGGTCCCGGGAGGGGCGCCAGATTGCCAAATACAATACAAATTGGGGAAATTTAGCTGGAGCACTCTCTTGGCTAAATGAGAGGCAGGGTAACTTTAGCAAGGATCTTTAATCCAATGTCTACGGCTTCAGGTCAGGGAACAGGCACGCAAGTTTAAAAGTAACCAAAATAACAGTTTTATTGAGAAATAAATAGAGAATAAAACAACACCCACACTAACTAACTGGAAAACAGAACTGGAGAGAGAAGGGATGGGTAATACGACACCTGGTCTCGTAGTCCTGGAGGGGAAGATGGGGTTCTGAAGAAGAAAGCTCAGCGTGGCTGGCTGAGGGGAGTTCCTTAGACAACCAGCAGCAAGACGGGATGGCAGTCCAAAGTAGTCCAAAGATGGGAAGCAGACTCGGTTATGGAGAACTGAGGGGGAAACTTCACTGGACAGAGTGGCAGCAAGGCTGGATGGAAGTCCAGAGTGATCCGAAGACCATTTGGAAATGAGGGGTTTTTATAGGGGAGTTTGTGCCTACCGTCTATGGCAAGCTCGGTGAGAACCAAAGGAGTTTTAGTGCTAGACAAAGGATTTTGCAAAGGTCAAATTTAACATGATTGGATTTGTTCTTGATGACAATAGTTTGGTCAATATGTAAATGTCCTGTTTACCGGACTGGCTCAGCTAAGAGCCGCGCAGCTATTGTGAAGTTTGCAACTGGAAGTTCCCTGAAGCTACGAGCGAGGCTGGGGTTGCTGGCCTCAGTAGGATCTGGAATGCAAAACCATTAGCAGCCGCACTCTGTATGTGCTTGTCCGGAGAACCTCACAAACACGTGGAGTGGGGTGGTTGAAAACAGTCCAGCTAAGGTCGAATTGCTTGATATCAAAATGATATCTGGGGGTCCTCACCTACAGTGCCATAACAGAAGTAACAACAGGAAGAGGCTGGCTGCACTGCGGAAGGAAGGAGTGTGTCCTGAATGCTACCATACACTGGCAGCTGGTCGGTTGCAGAGGGGAGCGTTCAGGACATGTTCTTATCCTGGCAAAGGCACTGCCAGGATGATGCCGGGATGTTGCAGGATGCAAGTAAGGTGCAGAAAGGGCCTCTCAGTTTGTGAAGGAGGCAGATGCTAGCCTCACTTAGTTCTTGGCACAAGCTTATGTGAATTCATTGAATTCAATGAGATTTATTCCTATACGGTGTGTGTTTTTATCATGTCACTTATAAAGCATGGAAAAAAGAATTTAAACTAAATCCTTGAGGGTCTGGAGGTGATAGGTCAAACGTCTGTCCAAAAGCAAGCTCTAAGCAGAAGGAAGTGAATTTTAGAGGAGAAGCTGAGAGAGGGGATGGGAGACACAGTAAAGCTTACAGTAATAGAAAAGACTTGAAAAAATAAGGCATTCAGATGTCTATATATCAGTGTATAGAGTCTGGGAAACAAAGAATATGAGATTGAAGTCCTGGTACAGGAAGCTAAATATGACTTTGTAGATATAACAGAGGCTTGGTGGGATGACTCCCATAAGTAGAATATAACAATTGAAGAATATAATATGTTGAAAAAAGAATAGACAGGGAAGAATAGGAGGGGGAGTAGCATTATATGTCAAAGACAAATTCATTTGTACATAAATTCACAGGAGTGATCAGACTGGACCAGTAGGGCACACTTGAGTAAAGGAAAATGGAGAAAGAAACAAAAAGAACACCATGGTAGGAGTTTATGATAGGCCACCAAACCAAGACAAGGTGGTGGATGATGCTTTTCACACAGAAATCACAGAACTCTCTATGAAGCAAGAACTCATATTTATGAAGGACTCAAATTATCCTGCTAAGCTAAGTATAGGCTCTCCAACAATTCCTGATGCACCTTGTAGCTAATTTTCTCTTCCAAAAAGTAGCTAATTTTCTCTTCCAAAAAGTAGAGGAATGAACAAGGGGATCAGCAACCCTGGACTTAATCCTAACCAACAGGGAGTAATTGGTCACTGGAATCAAATTAGTTGATCATTTAATGCTAGAATTTGTGATTGTGGTACAGGCCAAAGAAGAGTATAGTCAAACATGGATGTTGGATTTTGGAAAAAAATATTTTATCAGGCTCAAGAAAATATTGGGTAGACTCCCATGAATAGAGATGGAAAAAGGAAAAAGAGGAAAAAGATACCCAGCATGAGTGGGATTTCATGAATACGTCACTAAAAGCACAATCACAAACAATCCCATAGAAGAAAAATTAAAAAGGGAAACATCTTGAAAAGCCAATGTGGTGGCACAGTAAACTGGAGGAGGAAGTGAAAATATAAAAACAGCATGTATAAAGAACAGAAGGAAGGGTGAATCATCAAGAATACAGATGTGTAGCCCAAGCTTGCAAGAATAATGTAAGGCAAGTTAAAGCTCAGAATGAGCTGAGACTGGTTAGGGAAGCAGGAAGCAACAAGAAGGTTTTTGGGTTGTTGTTTTTTCCAAATATGTTTGATGCAAGAGAATGACCAAAGAAATGATGGGACCACTGCTCAACAAGGATAATATATTAACAAATCACAGTGAAAAGACAGAACTACTTAATGCCCATTTTGCTTCAGTTCCCCTGCCCCCCACCCAAAAGAGAGGACCATGTGCTCCATGCATCAGCAGAAATCTTGGCAAGGGATCTGGGTTACAAATGAAGATTGATAAAGAATTTGTCAGATCTGCAAGGCCAGATGTTCTGCATCCCAAAGTATTGAAGGAACTTGCTGGTGTATTTGCAGAACCACTTGCCATCATTTTTGAGAAATCTTGGAGAAGGAGTAAAGTGTCAGAGGACTGGAGATAACCAAACATTTTCCTCCCTTAAAAAAAAAAGGCACAAAAGAAAATCCAAGAAACTACAGGCCAATCATCCTGACCTCAATACCAGGAAAAATATTACAATGAAAACACTTTGATGACAGTGACCTTTTCCCATGACACTCTTATAGCGTGATTATTCCACTTTCAACCTCCTAGGGAATCCTGGGGTTTGCAGCTTCAAGAAGGGCCGGTCGGCCCCTCTCGAAGCTGCAAACCCCAGGATTCCCTAGGAGGTTGAAAGTGGAATAATCACGCTATAAGAGTGTCATGCGGGAAAGGGCAGTGTAGTAATCAGTAGGAACCAACAAGGATTTGTAAAGAAGAAATCCAGTCAAACAAATCCAGTCAAACTAATCTTATATCCTTTTTTAAAATCAGGTCACTAGTTTAGTTGATGGTGGGAATGCTGTGGATGTCATTTATCTTGATTTCAGCAAAGCATTTGATAAGGTCTCCATAATATTTTGATTAGCAAACTGATTAAATATGGAGTAAATAGAAACACCATCAGATGGTTAGAAAATTATCCTCAAAGAGTCATCAGCATGCTTGAACTTCAGACTGAAAGGAGGTCTCAAGTGGAATCCCTCAGGGTTTTGTCCTAGAATCTTTATTCTTCAACATTTTAATCAATGACTTAGGTGAAGGAGTAGAAAAAATCCTTATCAGTTTTGCAGATCTTACAAAACTAGGATCGGTGGTTAACACATCGGAAGATAGGAACAGAATTTAAAAGGACCTAGGTAAACTAGAAAATTGGGCAGAAATTAATACAATTAAATTCAATAGACAAATGTAAAATTTGGCATTTAGGTCCCCAAAATCAAATGGACAGGTATATGATGGGAAATCCATGGCTCAGCTGTACTCAGCAGGATCTTGGGATTATTGTTGATTATAAACTGAATATGAGCTAGCAGTGTGATGTTGCAACAAAACAAATCTATTTTAGCTTGCATTCATAGAGGCATATTTTTCAGTTTGGAGGAAGTAATAGTTCCAGTATATTCTGCACTGGTCAGGCCTTATCTGGAGTACTATATTCAATTCTGGGCACCACCTTTTAAGAAGGATTTGATAGCTAAAGAGGCCCCTACCATCTCTACAGTTCTGTGATTCACGAATCTTGATGACTATATCTATGGGTGCTCATGGTTTTGGGAAGGGCTAGTTTCCTTGCCATCATCCTCCAAGAACTGGAATTTTCTCCTCTTTCTCATTGATATGGGTTTCACATATGCATGGAAAGGAAACTCTACCTTGCTCTCTGTCTTCTGTTGATACTGATTTCTGTTCCTTGTTCAGCTTAGGTCATACATGCTTCATGTCCTGCAGTGGAATTCCATTAGACTTCCAGGGCTCCCTGAGGTTGATACTGTGGCACTATTTTAAAAAACACTATGCCCCAGACTGTACCCACCTCTCTATCTAAGGCCATTTCCACATGAGGCGAGGGAATTGCCCCATGCCGGTACTTACTGGACTTCTTGGCTCCAGGCTTGGGTCCAGGCTGGTCCGGAGCAGTGTGTGGCTGCCGCTTCGCACTGCTCCAGGGACGAAAATGGTGGTTTCCGGTTGGTCAAGGCTCTCCACCAACCGCTGAAGCTCACCAGCCTAAAGCCCACCCCTGGCAGACCGCAGGCTCACACTGGTGCGAGCCTGCAAATCTGCACCGGAGTGTGGGCACGGAGTGGCACTCTCCGTGCTTTTGAAAGACCTGTTTCAAGCGGTCTTTCAAAAGCACGCTGGATGACCACTTTGGGTCATTCTGGAGGGGGCTGAGGTGCGGAACTACACTAAGTAGGTCCGACCCAGTCCTCTCCAGGTGCAGCCGTCCTTTCTGGACGTGCAGAAATGGCCTAAGACAAACCCCTGTTGGTGCTATACACATCTGTAAGTTCCCTTACACATATGATTGTATATTTTTTTGCCCATTGTATATCATTCACAGTTGTGTAAGTGAAGTTTCAGAACTGAAATTATTCGACATGGTCTTAAACCCTACCATTAGTCCTTTCTAGAGTAGAAGAACACTAAACAAATTGTCGTGCCAAAATACAACCTGACAAACATGACTGTAGGATTCAAAGATAACACAAAATATAGATTTTCACTATTAAGCCTAATTGACCAAGAGCCAAAAGAAGTCTGAATTGAAGCCAGAGACATTGTCAGAGTAGAATGCAAAAAACACTACCTGCAGCCAAAAAGAAAGAGAAGCCATAATGGATGAAACTTTTCAAGCACTCAAGAACAGACAGGAAGCAAAAGTAAAAAGTGACAGAAATAGAAGGAACTCTTAAGTGCTTTGGAAAGAGGGACAAAGAGAACTATTATAATGATCAATGCACAGAAACAGAAGATGACAACAAAGAAGGAAGAGCGAGACACTTATTCCACAAGATCCAAGAAATCAAAGAGAAATTTAAACCAAAAATGGG
Source organism: Ctenosaura bakeri (assembly GCA_948474755.1). Classification (NCBI taxonomy): domain Eukaryota; kingdom Metazoa; phylum Chordata; class Lepidosauria; order Squamata; family Iguanidae; genus Ctenosaura; species Ctenosaura bakeri. The sequence continues at coordinate 11,299 of CAOLHI010004541.1, forward strand.
AATGCTCTGCAACCAACAGAGGAATAAGGGAACACATTATATAACCAACAAGAAATAAAAAGATGATGGAAACAATACACTGAACTATAACTAAAACTATATAAAATATATGAAAACATGACAGATTCATTCAAGGAAGAACCATTTGAAATGAATCTATGGTTTCAGAAAGGGAAGTGTAAGCTGCACTCAGAGCACTTTGGAGAAATAAATCACCAGAAACAAATGGCATACTAACTTCAGTTCATGGTATGGTGACAGAATCTACTTAAGTTCTAACTAAAATCTGTCAAGAAATATGGAAAACAAAATAATGGCTCACTGTTTGGAACCACTCAGTATGCAATCAAATCCTTAAGAAAGGGATTGCAGTAACCACAGAATCATTGCGTTTATTTCCCATGCAAGCAAAGTAATGCTCAAAATCCTACAGCAAAGACTTTTACAATATATGGAGTGAGAAATAAGGGTTTAGAAAAGAAAGAGGCACTAGGGATCATATTGCAATCATATGTTGGACAATGGAGCACAATAAAAAATTTCAGAAGAAAATCAGCTTTGCTTAATAGATTACAGCAAAGCCTTTGATTGTGCAGATAATGAAAAACTAGGGATTGTTCTTCAAGAAATGGCTGTGCCATAACATTTGATTGTCCTGATAAAGATCCTGTACTCAGGACAAGAAGCTACTGCCAGGAAAGAATACAGAGAAATGGAATGGTTTCTAATCAGAACCGGAGGTCAAGCAATGCCGCATTTTATCACCTTATCTGAATAACTTGTACACTAAATGTATCATATGTAAAAGAGGATTAGATTCAGGGGAGGATGCCATGAAAATCGAAGGAATGAACCTCAACCATTTAAGATATGCAGATGACACCATACTGTCGGTCAATTCAGGGGGCATGCTGTGGATTAGCATGACCCACAGTTTAGCTGCACTTAAAAGCAAGACAAAAACTCGTTAAGTCCCATGAAAGGAATCAAGGAAAAACTGCCAGAGAATGAGGCCATCCAGGTAGTCTAAAAACTATGTTGTTTATTGAAAGCAAAGCTGGAGTACATGTTAAGCAATGATGCAGTTAGGTGAAATCCATGTCTGAATAGAAGCTCAAAAGAACAGAGAGAAGAACAGACACCTGCCTGGCTAGCAGGCAGTACTTAAAAACACAGTGGTAAACAACTTGAGAACGTGAGAATGGAAAAGTTTCTAGTCAAAACTACTACTTTGTTTTGGGAATGAACCCAGTGAGAGAAACTTATCTCACTTTCTGAGAGTACACGGGCTGGGAACTGCTGAGCTGTGTTTTCACAGTTACGCGAGCCAGAGAAGAGACAAGAACAATTAACCCTTTAGACAGGAACAGACAGTACTGTCTTGGGCAGTAACACTCAACACATACTACTAGTAGAAAGTGGGTTTGCCAGTTCCTTCCTTTGAAATATAGCCAACAAAACAAAACAAAAACAAAAACAACTGTGAAATCCATGAGATTGCCATTAGTCAACAGACAACTTGAAGGCACATACTTGTTATTTGGAACTAATTACTTTTAGGCTCTGGAAATGGGTTCGTTACTGATGCCTACTGCAATAGTTTGATAATATGTAATACATTCTTTTGAACAATACTGCTAGTTTTTTTAAAAAAACAAATTTCTCCCAGATTTTTTGTTCTTTACAGGGCAATGTGCTGAAGCTTTCAGTTCCTGCATCGTCTTTTCCCTCTTTTTTCCATTTGTCAAATGCATTTGTACATTAATAAAACACTTTGGAAAAACAATCAATTTCAATGTTTTGGTGTGTCAGACTTCATAACAACCATTTCCACTTTTTTTTTTTTAAACACATGAACTTGCTTGAGTAGAACATCCTCAGAAGCTGTTCCCTAAGTTCCCCTGCCTTTGAAGGTATGATGAGTCATATCTGGGTATGCTGGGAAACGTGAGAGATAATAGTGTATCTCTCACATAGAGTTATCAATTGTCAAGATAGAAACTGAACAATAACCAGTCCCACACCCACCCACTCATTGACCATTTCCTCACTCCACTCTTCTAATTCTATTATTCCATTTTTAATGTCTTGTAGAATTCTGGGGTTTGTAGTTTACTGAGACCAAAAAGCTCTCTGGCAGAGAATTCTAAATGCCTCTCCCTAGGTTACAAACCCCAGGATTCCATAAGATGTTGAAAGTGGAATAATAGAACTATAACAGTGTAGTGCGGAAATGGCCATAAACACACAGGGTTTAGCAAAGAAAGAAGTAAGCTTAGCTTTCCTTGGAAAACATATAAAAGTAAGCCTGCTCTAGTTCAGGCTACCAATAGAATTTAATCTTCTGTATAGGCTATATACAAAACTATCTTCCTTGCTTAAGAAAACCCAATGAAATTCATGGGGTTGCCATAAATTGACAGGTGACTTGATGATGCATATGTGTGCACAAACACACACATACACATTAACATGGAGACATGCTGACCATTCTATACCTAGTTTGCTGCACTGTGTATTATTCATTGTTTTTATTTCTGTTAAAAAAAACCTTTGTCATCTGTTTTAGGAGTTCTTTCATACTGAAGAGCAGGATGTTAAACACCCAAATTAAGAATAAAGAATACTTGTATTTAAAAGTCTCTGCATATATTTATAGAAAATAGATCAGAATTTGCTTGTATATTTTGGGAAGACCAGTGTCCAGTGCCTAGATGATGTTAAAATTTAAAAAGGTACAAAGGGGGATCAGTAAAATATTATGTCAAAAGAATCTTTATATAGAAGCATATATAATCACAACAGCAATCCAATTTTGCAGTGTTTATTACTTACTTGCTTCTTCAATTGATTGACCAAGGGATAGATTGATACCCCAGCTTTCTGCCCAAGAGCACTGTTGTAGCAATGTACATATGTTCATTGGTCATAAAATTCAGAGAAATGCTCACATGAACTGAAGGAAGTAAGAGCTGTGGCAAACTGTGCATGCCCAAATCCCCAAATTTATAAATTTCTTCTGTCATTAAACTAGAAATATGCCAGGGGTGAGTGGAAGGTAAGAAGGAGTAAGCCTAAAGAACTAAAACAGTATGGTGTATATCACCTCATTCTTAACTATGCTAGTGTGCATAATAACTAAATTCCTCCTATCCTTACAAAGATTTTATGAACATGGCTTTTAGGGCCAGGCAAATTCGACATCTGCGTCTCACATTGGGGTAGGTGTTTCCTAATAAAAGTACTGAGTATTTTATGGTTTCCACAAACTTTAATAGTCTTCTATGGAAGTTGCTTTATGAAGTGCAGCATTAGAAATGCATTGGATTGAATGGAGAGTATTATATTTTCCATGGATTGTTTGAACCAAATTCAGCATCAGAAGAATAATTTCCTTCTAAATTGTAAGAGATCATTTAAAGCTCTTCTATAAAGTCATACCACTGTTTTTTAAGCTCTATCGGATGCAATTCAGAAAATGTTAAACTATATGAAGATAATAAGGAAAGCCCATTTAAGACTGCACATAAGAAGAAAAGCTGTTGTTTATGCTAATTTTAACCAGGTGCGGGAATTTTCTTTCTTTCTTTTCGTGATGGCAGATATGGTAATCTGAAACAAACCATACTATTTCACAATTATCTGCAACAGCATGAAGGCATGTCAGAGATTAATGCATGGCCCATTCTTTCTAAGGTGCATACCTGCTGCCTACCAATATCTGATCTGACATTTTGATGGATACAGGGTCAGGCAACCACTGCCAGTCAGTAATTTCATTTATCCATAGGTGGTTTCTACCAAGGCTAATTTATCACAAGCACATCTATGTTGATGGTGCTCTTCTCAGCTTGCAGTTACCATGCTTATGTATCTTAAGGGGCATTATAAATATACCAACTGCCAAATATTTCAGTCCCATCAATATCTGTTACAGGATTATGTGGACAATGTTCCTAGAATGTTGCAGAATCATAAAAAAAAGTGCACACTATAGGATATCAATTCTAGTCTTCAGCCTTTTAAAGCAAGGATGGCCAACTGGTGGGGGATTATATCTGGTCCTTCAGTTCCCAGTAGCAAGCATGGCTGAAGGCTTGTTGTAGGAGCTCTCAGGCACATGAAGCCCTTGTGGGCTCACTGAGGGTGGCAGTGGACAACAGTAGCATTGCAACCAGGAGAACCTATACATTGGTGCTATTGACCACTGTCATGTCCCAGGTAGGCCAGACAGACCAAGCAGGCAATTAGCAGGCAGTACAGCAGAGCTTACCCACAAGGGCAAGAGTAATGGCAGTTCAAACAAAGGTCAAGTTCCAAAGCAAACAAACCTATAAGGCAAATCTGAGTCATCATCAAACAAGCAGAGGTCCAGGATAGTCAGGTGTCCAGAGAACACAGCATAGGATCAGTTGTTGACCCTGAAAGGAATGAGCCAGCTGGCAGTCTTTTATCTTACTAATGATGTTGCCACAGGCATTCCTTCATTAGGGCTCATTCGTTAATTAAATGAGTTGAGTGGCAAAGCCCCTCTTTCTGGTGTCATCTCTCTTGCATGGTAACAGTCTGTGTTGCCTCATCCTCTGACATTTGTTTCCCCTGCTCAGGCCCCTGCTGTTGTTTGTTATCTTCCACTGAGCAAGCTTCTGGGGAAACTTCTGCCTCAGATTCAGAGTCCTCGTCCTCACTGTCAGGGTCTCCATCTAAATTCTCCACAGTATCACTGAGGGTGGTCACAGGAATTAAAGTGGTGGATAGACTCAGTTGTGCTATGTTCTTTAGAATGTCAGGCGTGGCATTTAAGAATGGGACAAGAAACAGAATGTGGGCTTTGGAAACAGCTCTGCAAAATGGCTTTTGTTAGCGTCTCTGGCACGCCATAACCACCACAGAGTTCTGCCATAATACTAAGGAATTCTTGAGTACACCAAATGGACCACACCTTGGACTGCCAGTTAAATTTCCATTTAGGAAAAAAAAATAGAAATGTTTAAACAACACCCAGTATTTGAACAAAGGTCTGACCAACAATATGAGGAGTTACTTAATTGAACTGGGTATGTTTCGCATGGAGAAGAGAAGACTGAGAGGTGACATGATAACTATCTTTAACTATCTGAAAGAATGTCACACAAAAGATGGCATAAACTTGTTTTCTTCTGCTTCAGAGGCTAGAAGATACACCCATAGATTCAAACTGCAAGAAAAAAGATTCAACCTAAACATTAGGAAGAACTTTTTGACTGTAAAGGGCACTTTGATAGTGGAAAAAAACTATCTTGGAGGTTGATATAATTTCCATCATTGGAAGTTTTTAAACAGAGTTTGGATGGGCATTTTTTCAGGAGTGCTTGAGTTGTGTATTTCTGCATGGCAAGGTGTTGGAGTAGATAGTGCTTATACTCCCATGTGACTCTAAGAAGCTTCTCGCACGTTACCTGTTTGCATGACTGGGGAGGGCGTCTCGTGTGAAAAGCCTCATCTGGAATGCTGTCGCTTCCCCGCTCCTTTGTTCCGCAGGTCACTTCCTGGTAGCGCGACCGTTGCGTTAGTGCTCCACCCCTTCCTTCCGCAGTGCAGTCTCGGAGCTGTAGGCTGCGCTGGGGGAGGAAGCGCAACCGGCTCGGCTCATTCTACACACCGCATGCAGGTAAGTGCACGAGGGCCCCGGGAGCATTGTGTGACCGCGCAGTATTTTTGGCTTAGAGTCAAAAATAAGAAAATGTGCGTGCATCCCGCTTTAGGTTTGTGAGCGTCGCGTGAATGGGAGTGCGTCATACGGACCGATGCTCCCATTTACGCGACGCTCAAGGGGCCCTCGCACTACAGAAACTGCGTGCGAAAAGGGCCTAAGATTCTATGACTCTATAAACAGTTCAAGTACTTTTTTTTTCCAGATCGGTTTGCATTCCCATCCCTTCCTAGAATTTCCATGAGACGTCATGAGGTCACATGTTGAGAAGGGTTTCCTTGGAATGACTACTAGAACACAAAGAAGACTCAACCGCTGTGACATCAATGGGGAATTTTTAAAAAAGAATGGAGAGAAAGTGAAAGAGGAAGAAGACTATTTGGTCAACTAGTATGTTTGATACAGGAAGCACATAGTCAGAATTTGGAAAATATAAGCTATAAGTAACACAATTACCTGTAATTAGTTGCACTTCTAGGCGATGAGGGTATACAAAAGTTAGATTTCAGAGGTAATGCAGCAATTAAGAATTAAGTTACTTTACAGCTCTAATAAGTAATGGTTTCTTGTAACTTACAAAATTAATTTCAGAAATATTTTTAGTGTCGGTGCTTTGACAAGCATTTTTCAGATTTTAGGCCATACTCTTATGAATTCTATGGGGTTTTTTCCCCCATAAAAGTCATAGTAACAACCAATGCAACAAGAAATGAAACAAGCTAGCTTTACAATACTGAAAAGAGAGGTTACTTCTCAAACACTATAATAAAGAACAGGGATGTATTACTTTTGAAACATAACTTTCTGAGCTTCAAACTTTGTTTGCAATTCCACGTGACTCAGTGTAACATTGTAGTTCCACATGTGCACCTATTCTAGGATGAGGCATATAGTGCTCCTCTGGACTTATCCTATAGTTTCTGATCCCATTCAAATCCATTCCATGCCTCATGCAGAGTGGACAGAAACATACAAGCATTTGGCTACATCCCTGTAGGCATGTGTGGAATGATTAGCTCAGCTCTGAGATCCTCCAGAGTCCCCCAGAAGACTCAGAGGTACTGTAATTGCTTAAAGTTTGACTATGGAGACAGAAGCATCTCCCGTCTTGCCCACTCCCTATGAGGAATGGATTAGCCATGGAGAACAGACTTCGGAGGCTTTAAAGGTAAGTACAGGGTGTGTGTTACGTGCTGTGAGGGGAAGAAGGGAATATCAACCTCTGCAGTGCTCCATAAAAGGACATGTGCAGGTACATGGGAAACTCAAACATACATATGCCACTAATAGTCTGTATCCTGTTTACCCTCCACAAGAAACTGTATCAGTCTCTCTGTCTCCTCAACATGTGAAAGCCTTGGGAAAAAAAATAGAAAACTTTTAATTTTCCTATTCACCCCTGCACCAAGAAAAAAAAAAAAGCACAAAGGAAAAGTTTTGCTTCCTTATTTTAGAGTGCTCCTTTCTCTCTTCTATCCCTCCTTCTAAAATTCTGATTCAGGTACCTTCATTCCCGATCCACTGACAAAAGAAGGAAAGGAATGTTCAGTACTGTGTTAATTTTACACATCTTTCTTTTTTCATGTCAAGGTTTCATGGTTTTCTTACCCATTCTTGGTTGCTGCTGCTGTCACATTCACCTGTGCTTCCTTTATATAATGCTTTCAAAAATGCTGAAGAAAAGCCACCTTTCCATTTATATAGTATGATTATTACTCCTACGCTTCAGGTAATGTTGAATGAAGACAATGCAGTCAGAAGTTCACAGAGCACTTATTGAGGTATGCTTGAAAAGATTCTCTCCCCCAGCATTGTATAAATCACATTTGACTTTTGGGTCCCTTTGTACTTTCACTCCATTTGAAAGGCCTTTAACTAAAGGTGTTTGTTTTTAAATGGTCAATGACCAGTAGTGATAGAACCTCTAATGTTTTACCAAAATCTCAGGTTCCAGTAATAAATCCAGAGCAAAATTGAAACACGGATTGAGTCAGTCATCACTCTCTCATTATGATTAGAAATAAGTTGAACCAATCTTGAATTGTTAACACTAAACTAATCTGAATTGTACCAGAACTGTTATCTACAAAGTAAATAGTAGGTGTCTTTTGTGAAAAACTCCTGAAGGAGAACAGGATACTTGAGCTTGCCCCACCCTTTTTGTGGGGGGCAAGAAAATGTCTTAATTTGTTGACTCTACCACATTTTTCACATCTGCCATGTTTTTATTACATCGTTGTAAGTGCTTTCCCACCTACTTCTTGAAGATGATAGGTGAAGAAATCCCTATATCTGTTACAGGGTCTCCCTCTGTCCTTCTTTCAACAGCTAAAGACATATCCAGACTTTGTTCCATATAGCTCCCAAGTGATTACCTATCCAAGCTCCGATCAGACCTAAACTGCCTGAGCTTTATCAATGTTACAGAGCAATATACCTTTGGGTCTTATAGCCCATATAGGCTACTTCCTTATTTTGATACTCAGTCTCACTCACATTATGTTTTGGATCAACAAGGGATAGAACGAATATTCAGTTTTTTGAAAAATGTTTTTTTGAGTATCAAGAAACCCAGATGAGAAGAATCCTGGACTGATGAGAATCTTCACTTATTCTGCACAAAATTGACACATACTTGTTTTGTACAGAAAATAGAAGTTCTATGCAGTATTTCTGCAGAGAAACCACTGTTCCATGTTCCCTGTCCAGAAAAAAATGATGTTTCCTGCACAAACAATGTTGCCTTCTGTGCAAAACAACTGTGTGCAAAATTGACACAGAATAAGTCTCACATTGTAGATAGGTTTCAAAAACTGCATGGTTTACAAAGTCTTTCTTGTGGCAGGAAGAAAACTATTAAAATTACTTGATGCTTCCTTTAAAAAGAAATGTAGTAGCGAATTGCATCCTTAGGGTAAACATAGGTTTTCTAGCTGATTCTGTCATTCTTTTCCTTTGATTACATTTGAGATGACTCAGACCAAAAGCTTGGTCTTCAACCCTACCAGCCAACTTTATCTGTGACGTCAATATTTTTTGTCTCACAAATTTGACAAACTCCTCTGCTTCCTTCCCCCACATCCCAATGATGAATAATACCAAAGCATATTCCAGCAAGAATTATTATTTCCTTATGTGTGAGGAAGGGACAGAAAAGGTAGATGAGGCTTACGTGTTTAATTTATTGTGTTTGAAGTTTCCCTCAGCCTGCCACCTGCAGAAGGCATGGACCAAAAAATAAAAAAAGAAAGGTCTATCATCTATTTCTTCTAGGAAAAACCATTAGAAAGAGGAACTGGGAAAACAGGATATGGTAGTACAGGGTTTTTTTCCTGTTGAGGGTCCATACAGTATCCATTCCAGTCTGCAGCAGATAAGTGTGAAAGAAATCCATCTGCTTACCATGCAAAAGGAAAAGCCTGATAAATTACTAATGTGCAAGAGAAATGTTTTAATAAAGAGGACCACATGTAATACTGCTGAGAAGACTAAACCAGTGACCTGCTGTGGATGTAGGTTGCTTTTAACCTCTTCAATGTAGCATACTTTTATAACCGTATTTTAAAATATATCTTTTAAAAAATAATATTCCCTGTGCTCATTACAAAATAGATGGGATTTACAAATGTAAAATTATTAGGAAAGCAAACAGAAAAAGGATAATAGAACTATAAAAAAAAAAGAGAGAGAGAATAATAATCAAAACATACCTTAAATGCTTTTCTTGAGCTTTGTAGAAATACTATTTATGTTGCAGTGAATATATCTGCATGTAGCCACCGTGGTATGCATGCCTAGAACATTTTCAAAAACAAAAGGAAACAATAATGGCTTTCACTCTAGTTCAGTGCTTCTCAGACTGTCTGATACGGAGGCAATCCCTCTCCCCCATGTGTCAGGGACCAGTACCATATTTGTGGCCTTTTATTAGAACTGTTTCTTTCTTCAACATGCCAAGGACCACCAGCTGACGGGTCACAGACTGGAACTGTTCATGGACCGTCACTCTGCGTATGACTGATCTAGCTTGTAAGTTCTCAGAAGTTCATAAAATATCAAATGTTCTGGCATTTGTTTATTTCTTTTCTCCATTTTAATTTTTTAAAAAAAGAATAAAAAAAATAACCGTTTCAGTTACAAGCAAACAGAAGTTGGCATTGTGACTGAGGCTGGGACTTTATGCCAGTTTGAGAACTGTCCTTTGAGTCACTGATTTTAATTGCTTTAATGAATGAGCATTTGCTATTTTGTATTTTAGTGTGTTTTTTAAAAACCTTTCTGTGCCCTGATCCAAGATATCAACTCAACTACTGGAACCTGTATATAAAGTTGGTAAAATAAATACTTTCTGCCTTCAGAAGTGTTTGTAACAATGGACACCTACTTTCAAATATTTGCCTCATTGTCAGTTTTTCAGATTCAAATGTCAACATTCTGTCACTAAATTTTTGACATTCCTCTAATTACAATAGTTACTGTAAGATGCCACAGCAGTTCTTAACATAATATAGCACCAATTATATTAAGAAGGCAGCCTTTCTATCAGAGGCAATTTTAAATCTTTTAAACAATCTTTTACAAAACAACTTTGTTATAATTTCAACTCAGCAGGATATCTGTAGCAAAACCAAGGCAAATGAGATAAAACAAGTTAATGGGCATTCTTCATTGGGCTAAACACAAGCATTAATGTGTTTGAAAGGGGAACACTCTAGGATTTTTGTTAAACAAATGGAAATAACTGTATTTGTTTCTGCTCTGGTGGACAAGAAATACAGAATGAATACCCCTTCAGTATTGTGCTGACTGTACGCAGAAAAAGACCTGGCAGTTTTTATCCTACCACTTCTCTTTCACTGAATAAAAATGTAACATCTACAGATTTCCACAGCAATGTGTATAGTGTGCAATAATGGCATAACACACAACACAGCAGAAAATGGAGAAATATGTTTTCATTGAGTGAAGAGAATGTAATTCAGAGGCATTCAGTTTATTCAGCTTCCCACGTAAATATGCTTGTGATTTTCTTTTCTTCCCCCCGCCCCTGAACTCTTGCTGTGTATTTCCCTTTTTTCATTCACTTAAGTTAAAAAAGATGTTTTACTATTTTAGACCTTCCCTGCTTTCTTCTCTATTCATGTGCCAGTGGGGGTGGGGGTAGCTCAGTAGCCACACACTGCTTTGATCCATAATATTTCCGGCTTAAAGAAAGCAAGAAAATTCGTAACTATTTTCTCCCCCTTCACACCTTAAGGTTGTTGTGGAGAACATGTGGATAGACACTCTGGTGCACTGATATTAGTGATAGAATGTTGTTGACATTGTGCTTCTCAGTGTAAGTGCCCCTTTTTTTCTTCTGAGACCCCTCACCTGGGACCTTTGATCATGTGAAAACCAAAATATATACAAACCTATGTCCAGAATCCTGTTGTTGTTTTATACTTGCATAACTTCCCTTGCAGAAGTGGCTTGACATTTGTCTGCATTGAATTTGTGGTTGTGGAAGTGGAGTTGTACATGTCGTGCCATCAGTTCATGCATATATGCATGCACATGCAGCTGCGCATGGAGTGCATTCAGGGGCAGATGCACCTCTGCATTTAGTTGTGCATTCACTTATGCACTGGGGTTTGCATTCAGTTCTACAACATTGCCCATCAACATATAGACTGTGTGGAAGAAGTGATACGTAACTCCACATATGGAAATTTACATGATGCAACCCTGATGAAGGATGTTGGCCAATGTGTATATGGCCAAAAACATACACAACTGAAAAATACATGTAAAGATGCTTCAGCCAATGGGAAAAATGTGTAGCAAAAGTGTGTCAGTTGGAAAGGATGCATAACAAAATCCATCTCTTAGGAAACAGGTATATGGAAAAATGCTGAACACATTATCACACAGGAATTAAAAGCAAAGTCTCCTATTGTTGTATGGTCAAAGTATGAGATGAAAAGGTAGCTGGATTCAAAGAAATGCAACAAACTTTATATTCGGAGTGGCAATATTTGCATGCTTAATTAACTGGCTAGTTAGTTTGCATGTTTATTGCAGGAACAGAGGTGACTGCCTACAATAAACTTCCTGTTGTTTGATCAACACCCACTTCCTTTCTCCTACTCTTCTCCTTTTTGTTTTTCTGCTTCCCTTCAAACATGTGCTCTCTGATCCTCCAGCAAGCATGCTTCCCTATAAGCATATGACTGCTTAATTTTTTCTTGCCTTTCTTCAGGAATTTGAACCTGTGTAAACTATGCACAAGATTATGTGAGTAAATCCTTTTTATATACTTTTAACCAACTGTTTGTGTTTATTTTGAGCTAGATTAAGTGTGTCTGGGGTGGAGTGATTGAAGTGGGGCTGGTAATCTGTTCAACTTCCGTTTGTGCATTTACTAAATGCTCTGCTGGTTGGGAGACCTACCAATCTCTCAGTTTTAATATTTCCCAACACTTTAGACTGACAATTGTTCCTTTTATAACCTGACACTTGCCAGGACAGCTCATCAAAGAGAAGACGAACCTTTATAAATAGGTTTCCACTTGTCATTAGGCTCAAAAGAAGTGTGCCAACTCAATCACTCAATAAAAGTATGGAGTAAGGTGATCTGAGTAGATATTTTGAGATGAGTTCCCTCAATTGCCTGTAGAATTCACCTTTCCTTTGCCCATTTGATTCTATTTTACCATGAACAAGTTTGATACATTCTTTGTTTGGCTATTTGAGTTCCAATCCCTTTTCCCTTGAAAATGACTGCCATAAAATTGGACAGCAATGGCGGTAAGACAAATTAGCTGGTGAACATCCTAAAAGAGGGCTATCAACTGACCTCTCATTACTAAGCAGCTCCAATTGTCTAAGATGCCCTTGGAGGCTTTATCCAAACATTAGTTGGGGTGGTGAGAAGTAGTCACACACATGCAGTTCAGCCTTATGGTGAACAGGAAATCTGTGATAGGATGGTATTTCAGCTATAGTTAGGAGATAGAGTGTAAGGGTTCTGGTCTGTGAGTAAGTCCTTGCAGGATCCTGCCCAGTACCTAGATCCAGCCAGCTGCTCTGATCAGAGCAGCTGGAGCAACCAACAGCCAACTAGATAAGGGCTGAGGTTACTCTGCAGCCTTTCCCCGATTAACACAGTCTTCAGTGCTGTCTGTAGCCTCTCTTGACTCTACAGTGTGTCTGACCCTGCTGATTTCTGACCACTGGACTTGGACTCCTGCCTGTTTTCCGAACCTGCCTCTGGCCCTGTGGACTCTTGTTGCCTGGCAGGCTTCTACTGCCTTGAACCCTTGTTGTGCCTTGACTTTCTGTCTGTTTCTTGGACCTGCCTTTTGCCTCTGGCCTGTGAACTCTTGCCACCTAAAGGACTGCTGCCTTGAACTCTTGTTGTGCCCTAACCCTTGGCTTCCTGACCTAGTGCCTGTCCTTTGGCCCAGCCCTGGTACCTGTTCCAGTCAGCCCTAGCCTCCCATGCCTCAGACCCTGACACAGATGGAGAACCTCCTTACCACTTTCTAAAATTATAGAGAGCCTCTATTTGATAGTTAAGTTTCTTTAGTTCATCTCAGTGCAACTCATTATAAGTCTTTCTGTTCAATTAAGATGTGGCCTTTATATCTCAGAGCTATGTCATGTTTCTTTCCAGTGGTAATGAAGAGGAGGCCTAGACACATGGAGAAGCATTCCCAGCTAGGTTAGACCAAATTGACAAAGAAGAATTCCACAGCAAAGCAGTGGCCTAAGCCATTGAATGTGATTATTGCTACTTCTTTTACAGGCCAAAATAGCAAGTGAATGTGGCAGCATTCTCCAGAACCAGCAAATGGAAATGTACTCAGTGCTGACAGGGAAAAGAGGATTTGTAAGGTGGCTAAAGCTACCTCATCAATGCACTCTTGTTCACTGATAATATAAGGGCAGCTTGAAGGAGAGGGGTAGACAGCACTTCAATATACAAAAGCAACTGGTCAGTAGAAGCTCTGTGGTATACTGAATAACTGAAAATTATTTTATGCTACCTTGTCAGCTTCTTTATACACTTTAGCTCCCACATCAAAGTAAATACACAGGAATGGAACCCTCTGAATTCTGAGGGTGCTGTGCATGAAGCTAATAGAGGAAAAGTAGGGAACAAAAGAAAGACTCTGGCAACAGAAGACAAGGAGGGAGAGGTTAAGCTAGATTGGGGCAGCATCTTAAGTCTTCCTTTGAAAGGGCTATAACTGTTGATGAGTAGCTGGATTTTGACCTTGAAATTGCTTTGTGTGTGTGTACACATGTGCACATAGGAAATTAAGCTACAGATAGGTAAGAGAGAAAATACATCTTCAGTTGACAGCTAAAGTAGAATGGAAAGTCAATGAGGCAATGATAGGGCAGTCATATATGGGATTAGTACTTCCTGTATGGTTGGGTGAACTGCTCAATAGGAAAAAACAAAAGTTGAAAGAGACCCTGTTGAGTAACATAATCTAATCTCACTCCATACATGGCTATAAAACAAATGAGGGTGGCATGAAAGCTCAGACACAGCAAAGTCTGAAGTTCACATTTTATATGTCTTTAGAACCAGTGTCGTCTTGTGGCAGCTCCAGTCCTATGAAATGGAAATGTGGGTAGCTCACTGAAAAAGCAAGGGGAAAAAAATAAGTAGGAGGAGGATTGGGTGAAAGATGCTATCTCTGAGACATATGTTTAAAGTTCATGCAGGCTAGTGTAGCATCTCCAATGGTTAAACATATAGAGGAACAAGAGATATTTAAACTGAGATATGAAAGGAAATGAGCATTATTAGGAAGCAACAGTTTGTGTCAATTGTGCAGTCTCCAGACTATCAGCTTGACTCAAAAGTCTCCATTTCACCTAGAAAGTTTAGTTGACAACCTCTCCTGGGAACAGTTGGATTTACTCACACATAATCTCCATTTTCTATCCAGTCAAGAAAAAGACTAGGTCACTGATCAATTGGCTATTACAAACCTTGAATGCAGAAGACCCACCAAGACCATTTCCATTTGTTAAGAATGATCTCTTGTTCACATAGAAATCATCCTTCTGTACCATCTTAGTCTTTTATATTCCTTCTTTGCCAAGAGTTTTAACTATGTTGTCTGGATGTGTCTTCAAGTTTCTTCCAACTTATGACCCCCACTGAGATGAACCTATCATGGGGTTTTCTTGGCAGAATTTGTTCAAAGGAAGTTTGCCTTTGCCTTTTTCTTTGACTTGACAAAGAGTATGGCTTGCCCAAGGTTACCCAATGGGTTTCCATGGCTGAGTGGGAATTTGAACCCAGTTCTCCAGAATCATAGTTCAATGCCCAGGCTAGTACACCATGCTGGCTCCAGATCCCTGAATATTCAACCAGCCCCTGGATTTTGAAAACCCTATCCTGCTGCCCAGGCTTGAATCTCAGAGGACTTTGGTGATGCTAGGCTATGGGAGGTTAAGTTGAAACAAGTTGTCTGCTGCTTTGAGCATTCATGTGAGCACTCCCACATTTGTGTCTGGTAAAACCTTGCCACAGCAGAGGAAGATCCTTCTTTTACAGATGGCTTCCATCTAGCAAAGCCTTGCCACAGCTAGAGAAGCTCCCCCACCTTGCTTTCTTTGTTGAGATTCGTGATGGATCATAAGGAAAAAAAAAATATACACCTTGCCAGCTTTCCATGAACACTTGCTTTTGCTGCCAAAAGCTGAAGCAGTACACTAAAACCTATTTGGGCTTGTTGCCATCTTAGTTATCATTCTTCCTCTACTCCTGTCTTCTCTGGGACAACTTCCAATAGCTAACCTGTGCATTGCCTTTGTTTCCTCAACTTTTTTTTTTTTTAATCATTATCTGGAAGATTCTGTCCTTCTGTTCATTACTCTTTCCTAAGAATTTTTTGAGGACAGTCTGCCATGTAGACTACATTCCTACACATACCTAAGGTTTTGACCATGCTAGTTTTGGAAGCCAGTATACTGTCAGACAGCAGCTTATCCTGCCCTCTGAATAAAAAAAAGAGAGAGAGAGAGGGTCACAGTGAAGAGAAGTTTAATTACTACTTGTGCTACACTGCCCTTTATAATCTGTTCTTGGAAGATTTATTCTTGGGGCACAGAGTGTACAAGAATGTGGTTTCACTTCACAAAGATGTCACGTTATCAGTGTGGGTAAAACTAACTAGGTGTGTTCATGGATTGAAGAGCAAATTAAGAGGACACAAAGGTGTGAATATTGTTGGGTGAATTTTTAAAATGTAAGCAGATGCCCACTGGGAGGGAAAATCAATCCACAATGAACTAAAAAAGAGAGGGCAGCATAAATGAGTATCATGTTTATTGGCCCTAGATTTTTATTCTATTGTGTACTGATTCATTCAGTTTATTTGTAGGTAGAGAGATAGGCTGGAAAACAAACACATATACATGATGTTACTGTTTTGTTCAAAATCAATTCTAAATGCCTTCTTTAATCAGGGCTCAGGGGGAAGAAGTTCTTGCCTCCTACAGTATCTTATCAGGGGCATATAATCTCATTTATCATCCAGATACCACTCATTCACTGGATTAGCCACGTGTCTCCTGTTAGATCCAGATCAAGTGGGCAATAGTCTAATCTGCTAATGGTTTTCAAGCATTTCATCTGTAGCTGTGTTGTTTTAAGAAACTGGAAAGCTTTTGCTCTTCCCTCTTTTCCTTGAGGCTGATGAGTTAATCTTCAGGGCTCTTAAAACCTTTAACAACTCCCTGAAATGCAGTTACAAAACATCTGCCATCTGCCTTTGCTTTAATGAAACTAGCTTGCCTTAGTGATTTACCTTTGCATCTGACAAAGTTATCCCTTTAACAAGTCTTTTCTGGATGAATTTCTGTCTACAAAGCAAGCACATCTCTTCAGCTGATAACCATTTGACTTGTTGAGCAAAGTTCATCCCTCTCTAAAATTGACCAGGCAGATGATGGTATGGCCTATCCAAGCTATTACATGGAAGGCAGGAAGTCTAATTGAGTCAGCCATCTAGATAGCTCCAAGGCCTTTTGTTAAACACTCTTTCTTGGTTTGACTCACATGGGCCATGCAATACCGCAGGCTGCAGAGATGTAATTTGTGTGTTTGGGGTGAGAGGGAGGAGGTTGCAATGCATGTATTGATAACACAAAGGAAGGCAACAGTCTGGTTATTGGACTTCTTTCCCCTGGCTTGTCCATTATGCTATCTTCATCAAGCTGCAAATGTCAAGAATTATGGCATGTCCACTAAATTCTATTGGCATCTGCCGGGGATCCTGTGGAGAAAGTTCTAATATGTAAACCTTTGCAAATGTTTGACACCTTAGTGTCCTTGTCTGGCCTGTTTTCCTATGCAGATGTTGTCAGCTTTTCCTGATGGGGAAAGAGACACTATTTAATTTCCCTGTGTAAGGGAGAGAGAAATCCATTAGTGTTTGTAGCCTGTCAGAAGAGATTGTGTCATTCTCTGGTGTAAACTACAAATTTGTCAGATGGCTCAGCAGCACTGGAGACAGCGAGCAGACAGCAGGTAGAAAGAGGCTGGCTGGGCACTTCAAAAACCTCATCACTTGCAGGTCAAGTGTTTCCATTTCACAGGAAAAACAAAACCCGATCCTTCTCCAAGGTAATCATCATAAAGAGTTATAGAGAGAAGCAAAAAAATGTGCTGAAGTATTATCCTAGTGGAGCCTTGAGATTTAGAAGTGTTCCAAATGTACATGTGCTTCCTTCCACTTCTGGCCAAATGTAACACACTAATGTTGCTGTAAAATCCTATAATTTCTTTGCACATATGTCATCTTCAGTCAATAAAACATTGCTGAGGCATTGGGGTCTAATGCTCCATGACTGTCGACAGGAAAGGGGATGGCATTTAGCTCCCTGCTCCTTTGATCAGGAAAGGCTATGCACATTTCAGGTGGGGGTTTGGAGATCTTATAATGCATTCCCTACTTCTGCTAAAAACTTTGAAACATGGGCTGATACATATTAGGATTTTGCCAAATGTTCACAGGTGTACATGTTTGATGTGAAAAGGAGTCTCTTGGGTAACCTGAAAAGTTCCCTGAAATCTACTTCTTCAATTTTTTTTTTCAATAGTTTGTTCACTAATGCACTGGGAAGCCGAGTTGGCTCCATTCTTTCTCTGGCATTGAGATTTTTTTCTTCTTTGTGACTTGAGTCAAGTCAATCAGGGATTACAGTATGAATGTGATGACACCACTCTATCAAACCACATTTGGCTTTGTGACATCACAGAGGGTAAATGCTTCTTCATTGTCTTAAGAAAACGGGCAGGGAAAGGAAATGAATATTTGGTGCTGGCATACTTGTAAATTGTGTGATGTGGGCAGTAACTGTGACAGTTGCTTATAGCCATAGCCCTCAGATGAGATGCAAAAGACAATGGAGGAAGTGAAAGAGTATGGTGTTTGATTGATCCACTTCAATAAAACAGTTCTAGTATTTTTCCTTTGCAACTGGATCAAGTCTTTTGTAAATCTAAAGAGTCTTAATTTCCTATTCTAGGCGAAGTCAAAACAAAACATTTTGTCAATACAACAGAGGGAACTTATAAGCATATTTTGCTATCTACTGTGAGGTTTACAATTGTCCTCAGAGATGACGACATCTGTCTCCCCTTCAGATTCCCTTGTTATCTTTTAAAAAAAATATTTTTATTAAAATTTCTAAAAGAAAATATAAAATGGGAACATTTCTTCTAAATGTCCCCGAGATTCCCTTCTTATCATCAGTGCTAATGAAAACGTTCCTATACTTCAACTCTGGGATCCTTGAATCCAGTAAAATATTACTCATCATCTTGTTCTGCCCCTATGATCCCATCTTGTCACCCCTGAAGTTCCACTGGAGATCCTGAAGTTTTCTGTCCATACAAAGTAATTGTTGTTGTTTAAAAAAAATTGTTTTGCCCCCAACAACATAGCAATTTTGTACTCCCTGACAGTGCCCCATGATACTAAAACACAACCCTCACTGAAAATCAACTGAAAACAAAACCAGAAGTGACATAACGTCACTTCTGGTCTTGTCAAACATGTGATTGTAGCCGACATCAGGGTCACGTGATGCCTAGTCCCTACCCCATTCACACTGCTTTAATGCCTTTAATGCCCTTATTGAGTCAACCAAAAGGGCACCAGAATGTGCCAATTTTCAAAATTCCAATATTTCATTATTTGAAGATCTTTGAAGCTTTCATGCACATTAGTGTCCTCTTGGATGGGCTAAAATCCACTGGTAGGGAGTTTAGAATTGTTAGCAATGTAAAGCCACAGTGGCTCTAAAATTTTGAAATCGATGAAACAATTAGATAAGTTAAGTAGACTTCTATTTCGTTTGCAAGTCTGGGAATCTGATGGTTTTACTTAATTTTTCTTTCATAAAATAGATGTACATTAGGTATTCTTGGCTAATTTTCTTCTCAGAGGAAACAATGAAGAATTTTAGCAATTTTCTTCTCACTTTGTTGTTTTTGAAAACTACTGGAAGTTCAAAAGCTGTTCTGCATCAAATTTACATGGAGTAGTTTTTGTAGAAAACAGCATTTTCTGTGAAAAAAATGGAAAAATGTTGTTTTCTGTGCCAAAAAAAGTGTCAACTGTGTGTAAAATAAGTCGAAGTCTATGAAGATCCTTGTCAGTCCAGCATTATTTTTGACAGGATTTAATAACACATTTATGGACCATTTTTCAAATATGTTCAAAGAGTCTTTCCATAGCTGATGCATATACTGTCTGTTTTGGAAATTATCATAATTATTCTATTCTATTTTCTTGGTATTGTTCAAGAGCACTCTGCTAAGTTTCACTAGCTTTGTTCTCACATTTGGTGTGAGATGGAAGGACAACTGAACAGAGTTTCTTTAATCATGACCCCCTCCTCTTTACCCACTCTTTGCTGCTCATTGTCAACGCAAACAATTATGAAGATATAAACATCACGAGGACACTTGGCACATGAGTTGTCACAATGAGTTAAAACAGAGTGCTCCATTCCCTCAGCAATGGTTGAGAACGTGCAAACAACTACATCAGGAATTCAACCCTGTCACTTAGTGGGAGGAATTGAAAACACAAAACAGTGGTTGGGAGAGACAAATCAATCCAGCTCAGACTTAATTTCTTCTGGTCACTCTTCCATTGCTCCCTTTCATTCAATGGGTAAAATACATTGCAAACTTAGTCCTTGGTCTTCACTTTGAAAGGAACACAGAAAAAAAATCTTGCAGTAATTCTAATTCTATCCTTGAATATGCAGAAGGAACAAAGTGCTGTTGTTGGATTCAACAGTGTCAGTGAAAGTAGCCCTTTTCACTTGATAAAACTCATGCAGTTATCCTTCACGAATATATGCCTAAGAACCTAAGAGCCATGTTGGATCAAACCAAAGGCTTCAGTAATCCAACGTTCTATTCATATATTGGCATCAAATGCCTGGGGGAAACCCACCAGTAAGGATTGAGTGCAACTGCATCCTCAGTTTTGTGCTCCCTAGAAAATTATACACATAGACATGCTTCCTTTGATATTGAAGGTGATATGTTGCCATCCTGAATAGTTGTTCTTGGTGGACCCTATAGGGAAATATGAGAGACTGTAGTGGATCTCTCATTCATAGCATCTGATATGTTAAGCAGAAGCTGAACAGCTGCCCAGCCCACTCCACCCCACGCACAATATCTAGCACAGAAAGAAATCAAACTTAGTTGTCTTCTTAAGATATATAAAAGTAGTTTTACTCACAAATCCTTGTGCATAATCAAAACAGCTTCATCAACAAGATACAAAAGAAAGAGTACTACATGTTATCGGAAGAGTTGGAGTATCTTGCCTTGCAAGAGCTCTTATCACACACGCTTCATGGAGGGCAGGCAGGGATTGAGAGTGGTGTGAAAGCTGATGAGACCCCAGAGAACAAAGGAAAAGTTACATGATGCAAGAAGACAGTATGTGTGAACAAATGTGAATGTAAACAAACAGGAAATAACATAAATATGTTGTGCCTAAACTAGCAATCTGACTATCAATGACTACAAGCATGCAGATGTTGCAAATGCCTAGAGTCTCATCTTTGGTAAATTGATTGAATCCCCCTTGAAAAATATTCAACAATGGCAGACATTTAAAAAAAAGTCTTGTGGAAGTGAGTTCTCAGTTTAACTTTGTGCTACATGAAGAAGTAGTTCTTTTTGTTTCTCCTGGAACTCAAAACATTTTCTCCAATGAATTAATGTGGGTTTTAGTGTTCTGAGTAGAGATGTAAAACTTCCAGAAATTTTGAAGCCCTGAGAGGGACAGGTTTTTGGAGTGAGGTAAAAATTTTCAGAACAATCGGCAAATGCAAATTAACCCCTTTTCTAGATTGAAAGCAATTTTGTTAGTTTAAAAACATAAAATGAATGATAAACAACTTGCTTGACAGAAAAATAATTATTTATTCGTTCATAATGTAATTACAAATTGATTTTAACAATTTTAACCTTTTATTTTTTGTGACTAATGGATCTACAGGATCCTGAACTGTAAGGAACAATTGAACTATAAATTATGTTTTTGCCAGTTTGAAAGGGGGGGGGGACCCTGAGGAAATCTTTAGTGAAAGTAGAGCAGAGAAAAATATTTTGTCTCCAAAAGTTCTCTTCAGTAACAAGCAGACGTAATGCAGTTGTTCTCACAGAAAGAACTGAGAAAAGGAAACTGAGACCACAAATTGTAATGATCTGTTACTGTACAAACATGTCTCTTATACAGATTTTTTAAGAAATTATTTGGGGACAATATATTGTTGTCATAAGCATTTTATTCATCATTCCATAAGAGGATGTTCCATAATCCATTTTTTCAGGTTTTTTTTAAAGTTTCTAGAAGAATGGGAATGTTTCCAGTTTTACCATATCAAATTATCTGAGAAGGAGAAAAGTTTCTCCCTATTAACTTTCTCCCTTCCCTGCATGAAGAAACACATCTCACACAAAGAATTCATCCATTTTCAAACTTTGTGGGATATTCTGGAGAAATAAAGTGTGCACAAAACAATGCACATGTTTTAAAAGGAGACTGGCTAAAAATGCAAAGTTAAAAAATAATACCCACAAACACCCTATTAGTCAATGGGGATAGTATGTGCAGCAAATAAGATGGATAAATAGACATATATACTAGGAAAAATGCATTGTAATGTATATGAACTTCAGTGGAGGAGAAACACTGAAGTCATGCAATCCCATACAAAACAAGGATGAGAAGAAAATGTAAATGGAATTCAGAGAAATGCAACTAAATTGAGTGTGAAAGATTTTCATATCTTTATTTGACTTATGGGAGCATGGAGGACCCTTAACCTTTTTTTCCCTGGCTACTCATGAAATAGCTAGAGGAAATGATAATTTGTTAAAATTGGAAGGGAGTCTCAGAGCAGAATTTGTTCATGAAGGGTCCCTTATCTCATCCTCTAGGGAAGGAAAATCTGTCTAGCTCTATCTTGTTCAGTTTCTATTTTTTCTAGTGATGCACTTGCAGCACCTTGAGTTTGCATCAGACTATGAAATATATCCCAAGGAAATTTGTATATTGTCCCATGCACATTTCCTTTTCCAAATGCATGGGTTATTTACACACATTTTAAAGGCACAACTTGAACTATGACTTGTACCACTTGATAAAGCACCTTTGTGGACATTTTTCCCCCAAAGGTGTGTATTCTATGTGAGCTACATCTCAAATGAACAATTTTTTTTCTTTGTATTTTTCTTTTTAAATCTTAAATGCAAACTTTAGAAATGAATGGTGGGCATAAAAGAGGTGTATCCACCATTGGCACTACCTTTTTCACAGTGGTGGGATTGTGTGCAGCTGTGAGGCAAGAGGCTATGCTAATCGCAGAAGTGCTAATGGTAGGGTTGTTACCTCAAAACGTTGATGGCTCAGGTATCCACCCACAATGACAATATTTCCATGTAAAGGTGGCAAATTATTAGCTCAAAGCAGGAGGCCTTCAAGAGGAGGGTAATGTAGCAGATCTTTGCCAATGTTCTCTGAGGGAGAAACCAGCCAAATTCAAAAATGAATTAAAATGTGTTAATATTTGTGGAATTAACAATCACAGATGAGAAGCAAACACTCACAAAAGGCTAGCTGAAGGAGAAAGGAAAAAAAATGATGATAGGGAGCTTTCAAGGGTGATGAGGGTAATATTTACTGATCCAGAGAGCAGCAAAGAAACAGTAATGTGACTTAGACTCGTGCCTAAGGACAGTTTGGGAATCTTAGTGACAGTGTGGCTATGAGCAAGTGACGTACTGCATCTAACTGCTCAAAATCAGGGGGTTTTATACATAATTTTTTCCTGGATGGCAAAGGCGTGATTGGCTCTCTGGCTATGTAGAGTGGACAATGGGGTCCAGACTGGGCTAATGATCTTAGTGTTGGGTGTTCTAATAGCTCTGTAATTTTTGGACAGGTGTGGGGACAATGGAGAGATGCACTCCACTTAAAGGCAGGAAATATGGGTGGAAGAGTAACTTTTTAGGGCTACAAATCCTTAGCTATAGTGGTTACAGGATACTAGGGGGTGTAACCTGAGAAAAGAACTTTCTAAGCTCTAATATTAATAAACAGGTGGCTGGAAAGTGGCAAAGACTGCATTTGTATGGAGGCAAGAAATCAGAGTGGACAAAATACATTTAAAAAGAAGAGATGTAAGTATTTGTACTAAAGCTTCAATATTTTAGGTTACACACACAAACAAAACAGTACCCTAGGAATCATGTTGATTATTTTTAGCACAGATCACCAAGTGCTGAGAACATAATTAATCTTAAATCTCATCACATCTGCCTTTTTGAAAAAGAGAGCACACCAAGTAACAGTTCTGATAATTTCCTGAGATTTATTTTATTATTTCCTTATTTATGTAGGGGTTTTTTCATAGCTAGTCCCTAATGTAAAATTTTAATTTGAGCCAAAATATGTCAGTCTATTCACACAATTTGCACACAATAAGTAAACCGTATAATCCTCCTCCGTACTCAGTGCTGTGGAAAGAGATGAAAGATTCAGTGCTTTTATATAATCTGAACTCCTGAGAATTAAAGGGAATGGAAAATATTGGAACTGTACATTATCAGGTAAGAAACTAATAATAAGAAGTGTTACCCCACCAGAGCAGGGAATAAAAATGTGAGACACAGACTCCAGTGGAATAAATTGGAGCTGCAAGTCCATTTAACGGAAGCGGGGAAGCACAATTAATCTAGTTAAGAGCTTGATAGAGTTACCTGTTTGGATCTAGAGATTCTGGGAATTGTAGTCCAAAAAGTAACTTTTCCAAGCTCTGTCCCAATTTCACAAATTTTCACAAATCTATGCACAAATTGCATGAACTGTTGAGAAATTTCATCCATGGTAAAGGGCTCTGAATGTATGATTTTTCTGTTGTGTTATATCTGATTCGTAAGAAGTCACCAAGCAGAAGACAAAGAAGAAAACTAGAGCCAGTAATGACTTTAGTTGTCCAGGAAAAAAGAGCTCTTGTCTCCTTTTTTGGAGTAGGTCACTTTACTACCTAGGACACATTTACTGGTTAGATAAATGTTCTAGACTGAAGGCCTGGTTACCTCACTCTGTAGCTGTACATACAGTATGGGTTCCAGTGACAAGCCCTACCTAGTTCTGATGCCTTAGTCATGCTTGGATGTCTTCATCTGATCCTTGTGAAAGTGTACTGGGGGCAATAGGGCAGAATGGCTCTCCCTTTTCTCCCCATAGAGAGGAAATTCAATGAAAAAAGGAGACCCCTCTCAGAAGACTCTTCATTGTGTGTGTATGAACTTTTGCCAATCTTATCACTTCATTGTTACTGCCTTGACAAGAAATTTCTTAGTGATCCAGTGGCAGAAACAGAATAATGGGTATGCTGAGAGCACAGTGGAGGATCAATTTATGAGACTGGATCTACTCCCTGAGATACTTCTGGAAGTATTTGAGCCATAGCCACAGCATATTTACTTTCCCTTCACCTTCCCTTCTTCTCTGCTGATACAAGGCCAATTTGGCTTGGAATTTCATTGAATAAACTCTATCTCCCTTTATGAACCCACTAGAGTCCTTAGATCCACATGGGAAAGCTTTCTCTTGGTCCTGCCACCATCCTAAACTCACCTGGTGAGAACACAGGAGAGAGGCTTCTCAGTGGCTGCTCCCATGGGAGACTAAGCTGGTCCACTCCCTGTTTTCCTTTTATAGGCAGGCAAAGACATTTCTTTTTAAGCAGACATTTAATAGGTGAGCTGGAGACTTTTTACTTATTTATCATTTTTTTAAAAAAATCTATTGTTTTATAATTTTATATGTCTTTTAAAGTTTTAATTGTTTTTATGCATGTCATGTTTTTTAACCTTTTGGAAGCCACCTTGGGTCCCATCTCAGGAGAAAAGGAAGCATCGAAATTCAAATTATTATTATTATTAATAATAATAATAATAATATCCTCAGCCTTGGATTCTTCCTTTCCCAACCCTGTGCATCAATTAAATCAGCTACAAATCTGAAAATCACCAACAGGACACCCATCCTATCTTTTTGCTGTTTTTATTGTATGCCTTCAACTCAACACCAACATAATGGTTTAGTTAAAAAATATAAGGTTTTCTTGAGAAGCTTTATCTGGGGTGTGTGGGGGTTGCCATTACCTTCTCACACTGAGAGGATGGGACTTGTCCAAGGCCACCCAATGGATTTCCACAGTTGCGTAGCAACTTGTACCTTGGCCAGCTGAGTCCTTTTCCCAACATTAAAAGAAAGAAGGAGAGACAGAGAGAAGAAGGAAAGAAAGAGCGGAGGATGACAAAGCGCAGCACATAAAGTATATAAAATATAATTATACAATATTACAATTACATACACACACACACACACACACCCCAATTTAACTATTCTGACACTCCAAAATACTTTAAACTAGTCAATTAATCCAGGGTTTTATGAAAGTTCTAAAGAGAAGCGATTAATTCAGAAAGCATTAATTGCAAACAACCCTGAGGGCAAAGCTGATAAGTTTGGGTATATTTTCTTAAAACTTAAATAACAAATAAATAAATGTCCTATAGAATTGATATATTAGTAGGTTATACTAGTAGGATATACCACTAGGATATACTAGTAGGAGGTTGTGATAGAGGAATTGACTTCGCATGAAAAAACAATTTCCATTTTATTTATAGCTTTGAAGCCAGGAAAGCAACAGATATAAAAGCCTATAGTTGTCCATTACAACCTTTACCTTTAAAGTTTTCACTTGTCCATGCATGGCATGTAACCATTTGCTACTATTATAATTATTAAAGGAGGAGGAAGAGAGGAAGGGGGAGATACAACTTGCTATCTGTTCAGTGTGCTTACCTTTTTCACTGCTTCTTTCAGAGAGATACTTCCTCACAGTCTGGAAACCAGTTCCTTAAACTCTTCTTGAGAACCCTTTTCTTCCTTCCTAATTTATACTTTCTAGTTGTAGCCTAACTAATAGCCTCAAATAAATCATCCTACTTAATTTTAAAATGATCCTTAGGTAATTTAAATACTTCGGCCATGTCATCCTTTAATTACGCAAGGTTTTGTCCCTGATTAAATTATATAGCTAATGGTCAGAAAACCAGTGCTGGCTGGCGGAATTGCTGTCATGATTGGAAAGCTATAGCTCATAAAAGATTTTAAAAAATACCAGTCAGATGATATCAGAGCTGTGATATACAATGTCAGTTGTGAAAAGATGCAAGATAATGTTTGCCCCTTGCTTTTAAAAATGCCTATAAGGCATTGGTACCACTGAAATATTTCTGAGAAAAAATAATGAACTATAGTCTATTTCTTTGTATCTTCTTTATATTATACCATTTCATTTAACATGTTTCAAGGTGCCTATGACTTCAGGCATGAATATCTGAAGGGAGAACTAGCCAGGATCAACTCACCTAAAAGCTTATCAAGGGAGCTCATTGTGACCCTATATATATCTAGCTAGCTAGACCGGAACACAGACTACTATTAGTATTGTAGAGAGGATGTAGTTCAATAGGTGAACTCAGGGCCTTCTATTAAGAAGTTCTTTGCAAATAGACAGAGTATAATGATATCACATTTCCAAAGTGACATAATGAGTGGGAAAGTTACAATTCCGCCCATGATATAATATGAAATTTTTGTAGGTACTTTGTTACAGGTGCCTCAGAGGTCCACCTGCAATGCGAGTGCCTCCATGACATAGAGGAGAATATTAGCTCAAGGAGGAGGCCTGCGAGAGGGAGGTAACCTTACAGGATCTTCTATACTTTTGTATCCGGGTACTCAAGCAGATAAAAACCAGCTGGAGATTCAAAAATAAGCTTGTTTTATTGGCGGGAATTAACAATTGTACACATACAAGATCCAAGCAGTTTCTCAATCACACAAGGCTAACTGAAGAGAAAGGGAGGAAAGGTTTGGATAGATAGAGTTTAGGGCAATGTGGGTGATGTTTACCAATCCAGAATTGAAGAGATGAGGTGCTGTGGTTCAAACAAAGCATCCAAGGGTAGTACCAGAATAAGAATCAGAGTGGCAAAGTGAGGGCCAGTATGTCAAAAGTATTACGAGCTATCTGGCTGAGACCCAGGGTTTAAATATTCTTTTTCCACCCTGAAGGGAAAGGTGTTAATGACTCTTTGGCAGAGTAGACAATGGAATTGGCAGAGTGGACAATGGGGTCTGGAACGAGCTAATGGTTTTAGGATTAAGTAGCAAAGGACTATGGGAATTGTGATAGCTTCTTAATGGTGGGACAAGTAAGGGGACAAAAGGAGAGTTTCTGTGGAGAAAGGGTGAAGGTTGAAGACAGTCATTTCATGGAAGCAGTTTCAGGCACTATTGTTTCTAAAGGTTGAGCTGTTGAGGGACATCTGCAAGTCCGTTGTTCTCTGTTTACCTGATTGTGACTTAGCCATGTCCTGAGGTCCCAATCTGACCTAGTTTTGCAACACATGTGCAGCCAGTTCCTCTTTGCCAGCAAACTCCCAGTCATAGCAGGATATAATTTATATTTCATGCCAATTAAATATTTTGTCAATTAAACCATATCATGAAGTGGGGATTGTACAACTTGGTAACAACTTTATCTAGTTACCTTTTCAGGAGGTCTGTAGGCATTCTGAAAAGCATTTTTGGGAAAAATTTCAAGTGTTATCCTAGTCTTTTATCAATCCTAATATTCTTTTTTCCAAAGAAAGTAATGAAAAAATAACAAAAAAATGACATTCAGCTTATTGAACAATGATTCACTTTCCTCACAAGGCAAATTGTAACAGCAACCAATTATTTTTCCAAACAACCACCACCTCAACCCTGCACTGAGTTATTGAATTTATTCACTTTCAAGACTAACTTTCCAGGTTCAGGTTTTACCCATAATAATCTACCTAGGGAAGTTAGTAAGTAGATCATATTTCAAATATGCCACTGTCTCCTGCAACCGCACAGTGTAAATGGAAATAACTCCCATCTCAAGGTCAATTAAGGAGTGAACACCCCAAAATTCCTACTTAGCTACCCATGGGTAACTATGATGTTTTGTAAGGATGGATCTTGCCATTGACTGGCCTATGTGAAGCTTGGGCCCAAGGCCTGCCTCAGACTTGCTCTTGAAATACCATCTTCTTCTTCATCCATCATGCAGGTTGAGACCAAATACTTCCCTGTCCTGCCATTTAGCAAACAGGGAAGTGGAATGTGTCTTATGAAAAGTCATTTTCCAAATTCTTTCTGAAATTCACCATTTTGAAAATTGTGTCCTCAAGCTTAGATTGTATAGATTAAGACCAAAAAGAGAGAGAGAGAGAGGAAAAAGGAAGAGTAAGTCGGAATCAATAGCAATACATCAGTATTAATGCATTAAGCAAAGGCAGAATAACAGATATAGAGACACCCATAGATTTTATAGAAGGGAAGTAGGGGAGTTGTGGGATTTGTTAATGATCTGTAATATAAATATAAATACATGGAGACACTGATAAATGCCTTATTCTGTTTTTTGAACTGACATTTTTGTTATATTGGCTACTCAATACATTTATAATTGTTGATATGAATGTAACATAGCAATCAAGACAAGAGTAACCATTCAAAGTATGTAAAAATAAGGAACTTGAGGGATACACTACGTATATGAATGTAACATGTACATTAATAAGTGGAGTCTTATTTTTATTTTAATAAAAAATTATTTAAAAAAAGAAAATTGTGTCCTCAAATATTTAATATTCCCAGGTTTTCCTTTCAGTGGACTGACAACAATCTCCACAGTAAACTGTTCTCAGACATAAAACTCTGGATGAGCATTTGTAAAGCTGTAAAAGCTTCATTTATCCTACGAGTTGCTAAGAAAACAGTTCTCCTACTCACCTCCTCATTCGCTTGCTTACTTACTCTTCATCTCTCATTGCTGAACAGAATGGAACAGACAGCTTTGTAGTGCTGTCACTTTCCTGGGTTTTTAAGCTATTTGTCACAACTGTTGTCTTCATCATGCATATAAATGCAAGTTTAATTACCCTTGTGTATTAACCTGTATCATTATGCTCCAGAGTGATGGGAAGATGCATAGAAAACTGCATGAAAAACAATACATCATTTCAGCCTCTTCAGAAATTCTCCTCCCTACTCTCTTCATACTAGGCTCTCTTGATAGGAAAGATTTTCTGTACTGAATTGTTGGAAATGATGCAAATGAAAAGAATCATTATCAGAACAAGGTTTTGCACGGCTACTCAGATGTAAGTGCCACTGAGTACAATGAGACTTGCTGTCATGCAGAAATGTTCAGAATTGGCCCTTAAGTGTACAAGATTACCCCAAGACTGAATGGCACGCAAGTATTGTCAGCTCATTTTTTTTAAATAGTAGAATCAGCTGCAGATATAACATTACAACATTGGAAACTTTCAGGGAAAAGATAAGGAGAATTTACTTCAGTTTACCCTTTGCTACAAACAATAAATTCACACATTTCTGGACTCTGTACATGAATTACAGCTATCCTTTACTATTCACAGTTTTGTGACAGAATTCTCCAACTTCTCTCTGTCTGTGTGTGTGTGTTTGTGTATGTGTGTAGAATCATAGGAACTTAGAGCTCGATTGAGTGGCCAAGGTCATTTAGTTCAACCCCTACCATGCAGGAATATACAACTAAAACAATTCTAAAAGATTTCCATCCAACTGTTATCCTGAAAACTGTGGTGTCCTGTGAGGGGCGCCCACTTGCCAATCAAAACCAAATTGGGGGAAATTAGACTCAGAGCACTGGTCTGATGTGCGAGAGGCAGGGTAACTTAGCGAGACCTTGTAACCCAACGTCTATGGCTTCCGGGCAATAAGCAGGCCAGGTTACAATGATAACAACTTTATTAAACACAAACAAGGTAAATCAAACACACGTACTGATTGCGATGTCCTGTAGAATCTGGAGCGATGGATGACAGGGCTCAGCACTGGGTGCTGAGGGGAACTCTTGAATCAACCGGCAGCAAGTCAGGATGGCAGTTCAAGAGGAACCAACGAGGTCCCAAAATGGGAACTTTTTATAGGATGAAACATGCCTGTCGGCTATGGCAAACCAAGTGGGGAACAAAAGAGTTTTGGTGCTACACAAAAAGATCTGGTGGGGTCACTGTCAGCATGATCAGATTAGTGTTGAAAGACAAAAGAGTGGCCGGTGAGCTGATGGCCTTCTCCAAAGGGGTGGTTTGGAGGGAAACCGCACTGCTATTGTGGAGTATGGGTATGGGTGTCCCCTGAAGCTACGAGAGGCTTGGGAAATGCTGGCTTGAATGAGGAATGGAATTTGAACAATTAGTCAGCCGCAGCCAGTACGTGCTTGTTTCAGAAACCAACCCAAACACGTGCAGCAGGGCCACCGAGCGTGGTCTAGCCAGGGCCAAATTAAATGATATCAAAGCGATATCGGGGAGTCCCTTACTTGGTCCCATAGCCATCATAACACAAACTCTGCTTAAAGACTTCCAAAAAAGGACTTTCCACTACCCTCTGATGCAGTATATTCCAACATGAAACAATTCTTACAGTAAAAAAGCACTTCCTAATGTTGTAATTTGAATCCATCTGTTTTTCTTTTAGTCTCTGGAGCAAAAGGAAACAAGCTCACTCCATCTTCTACATGACATCCCTTTAGATAAACACACAAAAATGTGTTTATTAGTGGTAAAACATACTAAATAGCACTAAATAAGGGGAAAGTGTTTGCCAGAACCTGAATACTAGTCATGAATGCATCCAAAAATGTCTCCATTAGGGGAAATGCACATTGAACTGCACATGAATTTTTATGAGAACTTTTACTTCCCAACTGATCTGCAAAACAGAACATGAAAGAGGAAAGGACTGGAAAAAATCAGAAAGTGTGATGAATCTAAATTGACAGACTTACCCATCTCTCAAATATAAGGCTAAATATAAGGCTAAACAAAGTATGTCCCTCCAGTTGTTGGACTGTAACTTCCATAAATCCAAGCCAACATAACTGATGACAAGGAACGCTTGGAATTACAGTCCAGCATTATCTGGATGTAGGATTAGATGGATGTTGTGAGTAGAGATGGTAAAAATATTTGAAGATATCAAAAAATAATTGAAAAACATGTCCCCCCCCCAGTGTTGAGAAATCCTGACAAGAATAAACTCTGACAATATTTGTATTTTCAGGATTTATTCTGCACAAAATCTGCACATTCTTGTTTTGTGCAGAAAGTAACATTTTCTGCACGGAAAATAATATTTCAACAGAAATATCCATTCCTGTGCAGAAAATACTATAACTGCTGATTAATTGCTGCATGAAACTTGCACATGTTGATTTGTACAAAAGACCATATTTTTGTACAGAAAACAGCATTTTCTGCACAGGAATTAATATTTCAGTATTGAAACATTATTTTTAATGTAGCAAACACTGTTTCCTGTGCAGAAAATGCTGATTTCTGCACAAGACAATCACATGCAAATTTTGAGCAGAAAAAGTCAAGAATTGCAAATAGCCTTCAAAAACTAAATGGTTTTTGAAGACTTTCTCAGTTTAGGGAGAAGGTTGCTGAAATTATTTGTTGTTACCTTTGAGAAGAAACTTAGAGAAGAATTACAACCCTAGCTGTGACGGTTGAGATGAGCAAAAGTTTTGCCTAAACTAAATCTGTTGAAATGAATGGGAGTTTGCTCCTTAGAAGGGGGATAATGATTAAGCTCTGATTAATGCTTATCCAGTTTAGTTTCACTATTCTAATTCTTTGTGTCAGCTTTTGGTAGTGTCTGTACCACACAGTTTGTGTGGGCTTGGTTTGTAAGTGAGAAACCTCCAAGGCTTATGTTCCATAAAAAGTGACATTTCCTGTTTGGGTTGTTTCCCTTCACCCCAGTTAATATCAATTCTCTCTCTCTTTTAGAAACCATAATTTGTTGTTACATGCAAATCAATTAACTGTGGTTTGTTTGAACCATCCAGGTCAGGTCTACAAGACAAAAATCTTAACATAGTTTGAAAGCATTACAACCCTTGTGGACATTGTAGACTGTGGCAGGTGGCCAGGTTTGTCAGAAACTGAAACTAGGGGCCTTTTCACACTACACAGTTAAAGTACGGTGATTCTACTTTGACTGCCATGGTTCCATCTTATGGAATCCTAGGATTTTCAGTTTCAGAGGGGAACTTAGAATTCTCTGGGAGGGAGTAGTAGTGACTCAATGACCTACAAACTCCAAGATTCCTAAGCATGTTGCTGTGGTAGTTAGTAAAATCATAGCAATACAATTATGCAGTGAGAAAGAGGCCCCAGGATTTGCTGCCTCTGGACAGCTCCTCAATATGTTTCTGTCATGGAATCTGTGTCTTCCATGGGAAGGGATACATCCAGTGCCTCCACTTTCATGAGCTCATCCAGGAAATAAGACAAAAACTGGGAGAAACTCTCAGGTAGCACAGCTGCAGCACAGCTTCTGTGGCACAAATTAGTGGCTTCAGAATATAGGCTTCCTGTTAAATTGTTGCAGGATGAGGATGCAGGGATAGGCAGGTAAAAACACAAACAAATGAATAACAAGTAGGTATCTTCTAAGAAACAAAGGATGCTTCATATCAGCCATGCCAAGTCCACTTTGTACCAAGCTACCTTAGCTGGCTTTCTCATTTGTAGAAGGGTTTGTCTCCTGGCTACTTCTAAGTCCCCTTCAACTCACAACTCTCTTGGATGTCCTCCCAATTCAGGCAACTAAGAAAGGCTTCAGTCCAGCTTCTACTCTTTTCACCACTCTTTATTCTTCTGCAGATCAGGTCTAATGGAGGCACTTACAGCCCTTCTCTTGCCCTGCAGCTTCACCCTCTTAGAGCTATTCAGTGTTCTGTTCCTGCATGGCAGGGGGTTGGACTGGATGGCCCTGTGGTTTCTTCCAACTCTATGATTCTATGATTCTTTTATTGGCCTCCATGCCACATTCCACTGCAGGAGTTTTAACTGAGGCCAACAGCTGAGTCCCTTTGCTTCCTGAAATCAGGGAGCTGGATACAGGCAAGGCTGTGTGTCTGTCGAGTCCTGCCCTTCCACAGTTTCCCAAATAGGACACTGACAACAGATCTGTGACTAAGTCTCAGAAATGAACATCTTTTTCATTCTGTAATGTACTTTTTCATTCAGTACTGAGCATAGAATATTTGCTTTGGACTTTAGATGCCCAGCTAGGTTCAAACATAATGTTCCCTGGTGAATCTGGGTAAAGAATGCTGGTTTAACCAAATTTTTTTAAAGTAAAAGAAAGAATTGTTGTGAAGATCAATACAGTAAGAAAAAAAGCTTACTTAGAAAATGCTATAGGAATAAAGAATGTTAATAATGATGCAGATAATCATTGCTACAAGGAAGTTTTCCTTCCTTCCTTCCTTCCTTCCTTCCTTCCTTCCTTCCCAGTTTCTCTCTTATATGCCAAAACACAATGCTCACTAGAAAATAATGGCCACAGATTATTTACAAAACTTTAAAGCAAATGATCAAGACATTTAAATAGTCAAAGATTTCCTATATCTTAGCTACATCATTAATCAAAATGGAGATTGCAGTGAAGAAATCAGAAGAAAAGTAGGACTTGGAAGGGCAGCTATAAAGGAGCTAGACAAGATCCTCAAGTATAAAGATATATCATTGAATACCAAACTCTGGATTATCCATGCCATCATATTTTTGGTTTCTGTGTATGGTTGTAAAATCTGGAGAGTGAAAAAAGCTGATAGGAATAAAAACAACTTCTTTGAAGTGTAGTGCTGGAGCAGAGTTCCATGGAAATCCTGGACTGCTAAAAGGACAAATAAGTGGTACCTAGAGCCAATCAAGCCTGAACTCTCCCCAGAAGCCCAGATGACTAAACTGAGACTGTTGTACTTTGGACATATCCTGAGAAGACATGACTCACTAGAAAAGACAATAATGCTTAGTAAGGTAGAAGGCAGCAGGAAAAGAGGAAGACTGATTTACAGATGGATATACTCAATCAAGGAAGCTGAATCTGCAAGACCTGAGCAAGGTTGTTATTGATAGAGTAACTTGGAGGTCTCCCATTATAGGGTTACCATAAATCAGAATTGATTTGAAAGCAGTTAACAATAATGCCAAACAAGTATCCTATCTCCAGACAAGGGCTGAGTAAAATGTAGCCCTATGGTAAATGTAGCCCCATATGGTTTTTGTAGCTCTTAACCCATTTAAACACCCCAGATTATCTTTGTTCTGCTCCTGCAAAGTCAATTGCATTTCCTGGAAGCTTCCCAGAGTTGCATTTTAAAAATACCTTAGAAACCCTTTAAACATAAAACTTTAAAATATATTTAAGCTCTGTCTCACCACCAACAGCCCAATGTTTAACATCAGCAAATGCCTGTTTTCTAAAACCAGAAATGAATTTTGTTTTGGTTGTTAGAAAGTCTGTATGACACATGCACAGTGCCTCCTGAGAGGAGCAAGGGTCAAGAAGCAAACTAGAAGTTAAGACTGAAGGACAACTGGAAGACAGTGGTGAGAATTAGATTTGAAGTGAGAAACAGTATACAATAGAAAAATCTGGGGGAAGGAAATCTGTAGATTGCAGAGGAAGCTGGAGTTAATAGGATAAACTTGAACACAGGAGATGGAAGCTAGGCCTCAAAAACATTGATACAAGAGGCAGCCCTGGAGGACCTTGTGGTTCAAGCATAATTCAACTAGAAGAGGAAGACTTTTTTAATTTCTTGCTGTAAAAAAGGATCCAGCATCATGTCTGCATGGACAGAATTGGGCTACTGTGTGAAGGTGCTTCTTTATGAAGTCTACTCCTGCAGTTTGGTGAAGCTGCCTACAGATTTCAGCATCTCCTGACAATATTCATCTTCCACATACATAGCATTTCATGCACATTAGTATTATTAATATCTCTGGTGTTTTAGGCAGTGCTTTGCAAACTTGCAAACCAGACCCATCCTTGTTCAGCACATGTGCATATGGGGAGAGAGAGAGAAAGATAGAGAGCGATGTACTTTGATAGCTCTATCACTTCAAGCCTATGCGGGGGAAATCACCTGTCTTTGGCTTCAAACAGCTATTTGCTTGCTCATCAGTCTTGAAGATTAGCATGGCACAAACTGTCAGTGTCAGTTATTGCCCTCGTCCTGATCGTTCCTATCAGAGGAAGACTGTTTTGATGAAATAAATGTCTCCTAAAATTCAGCAAGACACAAAATGTGATGACAGTTCATCTGTGAGGTATAGTTTATTACCTTGATATTTTTTCCCCTTTCACTTGATAATTGAACTTGGTGTTTTTGGGCTCTGCTGTGGCCTCAGAGCTTCCAAAATCTTTAATGAATACTCTACCAACCTCCTTATGCTTCTAAAAGGTCATTTGTAATGGTGTGCTGCATTCTGAGTTTAGTTTATGATATGGTTTCTCTGTCAATATATTATCAGAAAAATGAAGTCTCTCCCCAGTGTTTGTGTGAAGGGCTGGTCTCAGGAGCTGACCTTATGGAATCTTCACCAAGGGCCATGACCAAGACCACCTCCTTGTATTAATGCCTCTTCATCTTCTCTCTGCACAGACAGATGAGCAAAGAATAGGGAAGCGATTCTTCACTAAATTTCTTATTTAGAAAAAAGAAAACAAAACCCAAAGAATATTTTCAGCAATTGTCTTCCTGCTGTGAGAGACTCTTCAAAAACTACACAGCTTTTGAAGCCCATTTGCTATTTGGAACAAATTCAGTGTAAAATTCATACATGGTTGTTTTAGGCAGAAAATAGCATTTTCTGCACAGGAAATGATATCTCCATGCAGTCATATTTCTTTTGTAGAAAGAGCTATTTTCTGTGCAGGCAATGCTTTTTTCACTCACATGTAAATTTTTCACAGAATAAATTCCCAGTTATAGCATTTTTGGTGTGGAAAATGGCTTTTTTTTTTCTGTGCAGGAAATAATGTTTCCTGTGCAGAATATACTATTTTCTGCCTAAAATAACCATGTGTGAATTTTATGCAGAATTAGTCCTGACCTACATATTTTCTATAATTTCATCTCAAGTTGTTGTGGCAGCCTTTGAAAAGACTCAAATCATAATTATGCTTTATGTCCTATTGTTACCTGAAAGAAACAACTCATTCATAAAGGTCTGTGTGGGATGAACCCATAGGAAATTGACCTCCACAATGCCACACAAACACAAAGGGCTTCTACACAAATAGAGTAAAACTACTCATGGACTGTACCACCTTGTATCTGATGGTTAGACATCATGCTGAATGTTCCCTGACACAGATATAAGAGAAATAAATAGAAAACTAGGTGCTGACCAATGTTCTAGTCTAATGTGATTATTAGCATATTAATATTGAATTATATAGGGAATAAGGGAAGTGGAATAGTCAGGTCTGAATCTTCCAATAGCCAGTGTACCAACCAGTGGAATAGAAGGAGGGAATCATACCATTGACCCTTTCATTTTCTTACCATTTTCACTGCCATTGCTATTTCACAGACTAAGGCTCTTATGAGCTGTGAAGGCCCCAAATGCATGGTTCTGAGGTGGTTTCAGAGGCAGGGCCTGGGAGCAGGCGTACACAAGAGTACCGTTGGATCCAATATAGGTGATCTCCTTAAGGTACCTTGCTCATAATGCTTGTCTCTGAAGATAGCTTCAGAATCTGGCCTTTGAGATCTGGATAGCTATGTGGAACACAATGCTAGATGCATGGTGTATCTAGGACTGCTTTCCATAGAGACTGAATGGTAGGCCAGAAGAAGGGAACCAAGAAGGCAGAGGGCTGGAAGGAGGCAAACAAAGAAGGACAGTTGGCAATGTTGCTGCTGCTGGAAGGTGTGAGAGTAATTCTCCTTTGCCTCAAGGAGAAGAAGAACCTGGGCCATTTCCACACTACACAGTTATAGTGCTATTATTCCACTTTCAACATCCTGTGGAATTCTGGCAATTGTAATTTACTGAGGCCAAAGAGCTCTCTGGATGAGAAATCTAAAGGCCCCTCCCTAAACTGCAAATCCCAGGATTCCATAGGATGTTGAAAGTGGAGTAATAGCACTATGATAGTATAGTGTGGAAATGGCTCTGGTCTGACACTAGATATAGAACAGCAAAAGAAGCAACTTATGACTTCTCAAAAAGTAAGTTTTCTGCTTTAGTCTTCATACAATTGCTCTCACTTCAGTTCTTAAGTAATCTGAACTTCCATCTGTTTTCAAAAACGTTAAGCATGTATCTGTTTTCCTTCTATCTGCATTTTCTTCACCCCTGGATCTGAATGGCCATCAAATGTTTTTCCAGTCCCCTCCCACAATGCAATTCCTCCCCGTTTTATTTGATCCTTTCTGCCAGCTTTGTTTTCAAAAAGCCTTTGTGTGTTGACAAAAGATTACAATGGCAGTATACTCTGTTTAAAATAATAATTTGCTAATATAATCCGTTCATTCACAGATCCTGGCTGATCACCAAGTTTTTAATTATATCAAAAACCTACATTTTCTTTTTGTCATATAACCCAGTCCTTAGGGCATTTAAGACATGAGGTTTCTTCAGACATTAGTGTGTACACAGTGGGTAACCTCAAAACAGCAGAAAATTTGGCCCTTTATTTCATGAAGTATATTGTTTATTTTTTCTGCAAACTAAGAATGTGAATCCTTACTTATTTCACTCTTACATACAAGAAAGAATAATTTCAAAAGTTTTCCCTTTGCAGTGGAGATTTTGAATTTTCCTATATTTCTGATGATTTTCTGCATTTGAGACTTTAGTTGTCAAAAAAATATTTGCAGAAAAAATCTTGTTTTCAACAGATAACTTTTTTTTGCACTTTTTTTTTTTTTTTTTGCACAGAATGGTTTTGCACAAAAGTCCATGAGATGTCTACAATATGTCACGGTTGGCATCCTGTTAATCTCATAAATCTACCTTGCAACATCACAACTCACTTTTTCAGTCATTGTTTAGAACACATTTCATAGAATCATAGAATCATAGAGTCGGGAGAGACCCTGGGGTCATCCAGTCCAACAACCTGCTATGCACGAACACCCATCCAAGCATTCCCAACAGATGGCCATCCAGCCACTCCTTAAAAACCTCCAAAGAAGGAGACTCCACCACACTCCAAGGCAGCATATTCCACTGCTGGACAGCTCTGACCTCAGGAAGTTCTTCCTGAGGTTCAAGTGGAACCTCCTTTCCTCCTCCTTTCCTGAATCCATTGCTCCTTGTCCTAGGCCTTTTCCGCACTACAGTGTTAAACTGCTGCTGTTCCACTTTCAACACCCTGTGGAATTCTGGAGTTTGTAGTTTGCTGAGACTAAAGAGCTCTTTGGCTGAGAATTCAGAGTGCCCTTCCCTAAACTACAAACCCCAGAATTCCATAGGAGGTTGATAGTGGAACAGCAGCACTTTAACACTGTAGTGCGGAAATGGTACTAGTCTCTGGAGCAGCAGAAAACAAGTCTGCTCCCTCCTCAACATGACATCCCTTCAAATATTTAAACATGGCTATCATTTCTCTTTCTCTTCTGATACAGCCATTTTTCAGTTGTCAGAGAGAGCAAGGATATCAACAGGAATGTGTTATGCTATTTTCTTTTAGCTGGATGCATTGAAAGGACGTCATCTGCAGGAACACCACAGGGAGACCTCTAAGTGTCTGTACCGGTATTCAGCTAAATGAAAAGTAATCATATGTATCATCAGTGCTCACTTCACTATGCAACACCTGGAAATGGCTGTGTTGGGGGAGGATAGCATGGCTTACAAGGTGAGTTTTCTAGAGGTAGCTTTGGAAGATGTAGCTATGGAGATGTAGGTATGAGACATATGAGCCTCCCAGTGCAGGAGATCAATCATTGTTTCTTCACAAAAATTTTCAACATGCAAGAATTCTCTTGACAGCTGACCATTTTCTTGACAAGCAGTGTTGATGTGTCAAGACATGTTTTCTCAGTGAGGAGGTAAAACGTGTGAGTATTCTTTACATCCCTATTGCAGTATCTGTGCAGAAACTCATTATGAATAGTTCTTGACTCATTGTAGACACAGAAAGGATAATTTACCAAGTGCTGCTGTGCTCTGCAGTCTTTCTTAATAGTCAGTCTCCATTAATCTCCTTAGGACTTGTACACAATTCCTGTGCAGGTGTCACTGAGATAAATGGAGGTTGTTCTGAAGTTGATTGATATTTTAGCACTAGCAGCTCAGTTCCCTATTGTTTGGGAGAAGGAGTACCAATGCTTGCTTGCTTTATCATGTTAAGGAAAGATATCTAGGTAGGGAGCTGCAGTATGAACAAATAAACCACTTTACCAGCAATTGTTTCTTGTTACTTTTTTAAAAATTGTTATTGCTAAAATAAAGTTTATTGGAAGAGAAGGAAGAAGGGGAGCATATATTTTGGGGTTCAGTTGTTACTTCCACTATGGCACTGTGGGTGAGGACCCCCAGATATCATTTTGATATCAAACAATTCGGCCTTAGCTGGACCTTCTTCCAGCCACCCCACTCCACGTGTTTGCGAGGTTCTCCAGACAAGCACGGACAGAGTGCGACCGCTAATGGTTTTACATTCCAGACCCTATTGAGGCCAGCAACTCAAGCCTCGCTCGTAGCTTCAGGGAACTTCCATCTGCAAACTTCACAATAGTGGCACGGCTCTCAGCCAAGCCATTCCTTTATGTTGGGCCATCAACGTACCGGCCACGCTATTGTCATCAAGAACAAATCCAATCATGTAAACTTGACCTTTGCCAAATCCTTTGTCCAGCACTAAAACTCCTTTTGTTCTCACCTGGCTTGCCATAGCCGGTAGGCACAAACTCCCCTGTAAAAACCCCGCATTTCCAAACGGTCTTCGGACTACTTTGGACTTCCATCCCGCCCTGCCGCCAGTTGTCTAAGGAACTCCCCTCAGCTAACCACACTGAGTTTTCTTCCCCAGAGCCCCACTCTTCTCCAGGACTACGAGACCAGGTGTCGTATTGCCTTTCTTGAACAAATCTCCGTTTCTATTTCCCAGTTAGTTAGTCTATGTCTTGTCTTCCGTGTTTCTTGTCGTTAATAAAATCTTGTTTGCTGTTTTGAAAACCTTGTCTAGCTGCTCTCTGACCCACCGCTGTATACATAGGGTTAAAGATCCTTGCTAAGGTTACCCTGCCTCTCGTTTAGCCAAGAGAGTGCTCCAGCTAATTTTCCCCAATTGGTGTTTTATTTGGCAAATCTGGGCACCCCTCCCAGGACCCCCCAACACACAGGGTAACACAGTGTAGTTTGCCTGTGGTGTTTGAAGGCTTGTGCTGTTGTTGTGGGCCTGGTGTTCTTTTTCAGCACATATGCGGTTTAAAGTGGTTGGTCTTCTGCTGGGTGACTGACTTGGTTGTGGACAGGGTGAGCTATCAGCTTTGACCTTAATATATCTGCTATCTCCCTCTTTGGAGCTCAGGAAACAGGAAGAGAAAAACAGACTTATTTGTGTCATTTTGTGGGGGACTTTAAGGGGGAAGGCTGGACAGTTGTGCCACTACATAATGTATTTGTTGGCATAGAAGACACACTTTTCCCCCTAAAAAATACCCTCTGAAAATGGGGTGCATCTTATACACCAGCAAATACAGTAACGATAAATACATAGGGAAGAGAGCGGGAGCAAAAGCAGTTCTTCTTGCCCAGGCAAAACAGGAAGGGAGGGGGTAGAGGAAGCCTGGTCTTGCACTCCTTCCCTTCCCCTCCTCTCCTATGCATTTTGACTGGGTTGGGAGTTCTTGCAAAACAGGAAAGGAGGAAATAGGGGAAGCCTGGTGCAGCACTCTTTTCATTCCCCTTTTCTGCATTTTGACTGGGCTTGAAGTTCTGGCAAAACAGGAAGGGAGGAAGTGGGGAAAGCTTGGTGCATCACTCTTTCATTCCCTTCATCTTTTCTGCATTTGGACTTTGCTGGGGGTTGTAGCAAAACAGGAAGGGAGGAAGTGGGGGAAGCTTGGGGCAGCAGTCTTTTCATTCTGCTCCTCTTTTCTTCATTTTGCTTCACCAGGAAACTAAAAAAAAAAAAAAATTCCTGAATAATACACTTTGCAAAATGGGGTGTCTCTTATATGCTGGTGTGTCGAATATTCCAGCAAATACAGTATATAGGATGATGAACATGGATGGTGATGGAGTTGTTGCAGTGACCTGTAATATCTGTGCCATGGTTTTTCTCTTGCCAATGTGTTTGCTGTGCTACACCTGCAGCAAGTATAATGCCATTACCCTGTTGCAGGAGAAGGTGCAAGCAGCTTAAGGTATGTATATGTATCCTTCAAATTATCAAGGAAGAAAAGTGTTTGTTTATTCATTGAAAGAATTGAGCAGACCCTTCTGGAAGAGTAGGAAATGCAGGATGCCTCTAGGCAGGGTGGCGGTCTTGAAACATGAGGAAGATACTTAGGGGAAAGTGACACACAGAAGAAGAACCATCAAGAACCATGCCTTGAACTTGAACTATATAATCAATGCCAAGTTTTCTACTTAATCATCAGTTCTGAGGCAAAAGAATAGAGACAAGAACCTCACACCTCTGAAGTCATGGAGGTCACCTTGAAGGGTTTGATGGATGTAAGAGCTTTTGTCAATTCTCAGAAGAAGACAACATGTATGGCAATAGTATGTGATTCCCTGTTGCAGGGAACAGAAGCAGTGGTGTGTGACCTAAGATGTCTCATGTCTCATGAAATACACTGTGTCCCAAGGGAAAGGATTCATGATATGATAGAGGGGTTGAAAGACATCATTAAGCCCACTGGCTATTTATCCTTCCTTCTGATCACATTGGAACAAATGGTATGGCAAGTTATAGCCTTCAACATATTTCAAGGGACTATAAAGCTCTGGGGAGTAAGCTAAAGGACCTTAGGGCCTTCATTGCTCCTTTCTGTTGAAGGTTGTGGCCCAGGAAGAAGGATAAGAATACTAGAAATGAATAACAGAATCTACATATGGTGACATCAAGAAAGATTTGGTCCCTGAGCCATGGTCTGTGCTTTCATGAAAAAGAATTCCTGCAAGAGATGGGTTGCATTTCACAGCAGTTGGAAAGAATATATTTGCTATGAATCTTCCAGATCTGTTCAGGAGGACTTTAAAATGAGCTATGGGGGCAAGGGAGACAGGATTCCAGAGGGCAGGGTGACACCAAATATTGGGGACAATAGCTTTAATGATACAGAAGGAATTGGACCAATAGTACAAAAGTCAAAAAAGTAGGCAGAAAAAATAATAACAAGCAATCAGCTGGAGAGAATGGCCCATGCTCATGGTCTTAGATGTCTTTACATTAAAGGACAGAGCATGGGAAATAAACAAAATGAACTTGAACTCTTAACATAGGAAGGAAAATATGATTTAATAAACATCACTGAAACTTGAGGGGATTATTTTTATGATTGGAATGTAGTAATGGAAACATAAAGTCTATTCCAAAGAAATAAACCAAAAAGAAGATGATGAATAGCATTGTATGTCAAGGTATGTCATTGTATGTACACCTGTAACAAGATCCATAATTTAGAGCATGGAAAAGAGGCTAAAAGCTTTTGGGGTGAAAATTAAAGGGGAGAAAAATTGCCTTGCAGACAATTCATTGTACAAAAGGTTGAGAAAGCAACAAGGGGAATCAGCTATTTTTGATTAATCCTAACCAGGGTGGAAATAATGGGGTTTTTGAGTGGAAATATCCATGTCCTCTTGGTTGACAGCTTGTAGAATTACAAGCCTGGTAGATGAAATGTATACTGTAAGGTATAGCATATCTTGATTTCAGTAAGGCCTTTGACAAGGTCCTTTATGATATTCATGCAAACAACCTACTAAAATGTTGGCTAAGCAGTGCTACTTAGCGGATTTGTAATTGGTTGGCAGAGCAAGTCTAAGGAGTACTCACCAGTGGTTGCTTTTAATTCTAGAGAGAAGTGACTAGTGGGATACATAAGGGTTTTGTCCTGCATCCAGTATTTAACATCTTTATAAATTAATTTGATCTTCAAATAGAAGGCATACTTATCAAATTTGTAGGTGACACCAAATTAATGGAGGTAGTGAATACCCCAGAAGATAGATAGGATCGGAATTCAAAATGTTGTTGTCAGATTGGAGGACTGGGCAAACCTAACAAAATGAATTTCAGTAGGGATAAATGTAAGGTACTATATGTAGGCAAGAAAAATGTGTCATTTGAAAGTGTTACATGTGAAATGAATCTAGGTGCCTTAATAGATCACAAGCTACGCATGAGATCCAGCTAAAAAAGCCAATGCAGTTTTGGGCTGCATCAATAAGAGCTAAGTTTCTTGATCAAGGAAAGTATTGATAACGCTCTATCAGATTTCACCTGCAATACTGTGTTCTGGGCACCACAGTTCAAGAAAGATATTGACAAGTTGGAATGCATCTTGAGAAAGGCAACTCAGATGATCAAAGATCTGAAAATTACGTTTTATGACAAATGACTCAGAAAGTTGAGTATGTTTAGCTTTGACAAGAGAAGAAAGAGAGATTCCATGCCAACTATCTTTAAATATCTGAAGGGATGTCAAGTAGAAGATGGAAAAAGCTGGTTTCCTGCTACTCCACAGAGCAGAACATAAAACAAATTAACTAAAATTACGAAAAAATAGATTCTGCCTAAACTTAGAAAGACCTTTTTTTTAATTATTATTGTTACATGCTGTTCAGCAGTGGAGTAGATTGCCTCAGAGGGTAATGGATCCTCCATCTCTAAACAGAGTGTGGATAAGCATCTTTTGGGAATGCTTTAGTTATGAATTCCTGCATTGGAGGGAGTTGACTAGATGTCCCTTGTGGTACCTTCCAAATCAAAGATACCATGATTTTATGACAACCTAGGTCTCTCTGTGTTTTCAGATTAGGTCCTCTGCTGTCTTTTGGAGATGGTGGAGATGTTGCAAATATTTTTTTAAATTTTTTTATGGACCTACACAAGCAAATGTCCCACCTCCAGTGATAGCTGATGGCTTCTA
This sequence comes from Ctenosaura bakeri, assembly GCA_948474755.1. Classification (NCBI taxonomy): domain Eukaryota; kingdom Metazoa; phylum Chordata; class Lepidosauria; order Squamata; family Iguanidae; genus Ctenosaura; species Ctenosaura bakeri. Next base: position 55,634 of record CAOLHI010004541.1, read on the forward strand.
CATCGATGCAGGAAATTAATCCACTCTTTGTTTTAGTCTAAGCTTTGATTTAGTTATCTAAGCTGCTGAAGTGCCAAATAAGGCCAGTATCTTGGATAGTGACTTTCAAGTTGGGACAAAAACCCAGAGACGATGCAGTCCACCTCTATCATGGAAGCCACCCTGGTGATATATCAGCACCCAAGTCAGGAGTGTGACTGCATCTTTACTCTGTTGTGTACACACGTATATTTACACATCGCAGTCTGAATCTGAATAGACCCATTGAATCCATGGGATTTCCCTAAGTGTTGACTCATCATTCAACAATTGATTAAATGGGTCTCCTCTACCAACTGACTAAGAAGTTTCCATCCATAGGCAGTTTTGGGCAGGAAGAAATGACAGAAACATTGTCTGTATTGGAACTTTATCAGTCATGCCTTGGAAATTATTATGGCTGCTTATCTGGTGCCTGACCTTGGACTGCATTCTATTTTCACTGTGAAAATCTCTTCACTTGTTCCCTTTTTTGTCCATTTTTTGCCTTGATTCCAGATTCCTTGAGTTCATTTCTGTGTCTGGATTAATTTGCTTACTGCTAAGGCGTGACTATTTTACCTTAGCTTGATTACAGATCCTTATATGAGCCCTGTCTGGGCTGCGTGTTACCATGTTGCCTATCCAGTACTGACTACTGGACTTGCTATCGGAACCTGCCTGAGTTTATAAAAGACTACTGTTACTAATGTCACTTCATGCAGGTCATGGATCGTGCTGTTGATGTGAATTCTGCACCAGAAATATTTCTACAGAAGTGTCCCAGATATGTATAACACAGACTGTTGATCATAATGGTACATGATATACTTCCAGGAAGGGTGTGATGATGAAAGTGTGTTGGAAATGCGAACTGGCATCATAGATATCCATTTCATGAACATCAAAATTCAGCATCCAGATGTTTATTTTAAATGGAAGCCTTTGAAGTTCCCCTGCTGATCATTGCCACATTTATTCCAGTTAATTCTTGCTCGGCAGAAAGCAAAAAACAAAACAAAAATAGGGGTCTTGAAACTCTTTTTTTTTTTTTACCCCTGTACTTTATATTCAGCCACCCAGTGCTACCTTTCAACAATTCCTTTTAATGAACTCTGCAAAGTTTTCCTGACAAACAACTTGTATCAGTCCCTTACTGGAAGACTTTTGACACTTTTTGTTATGTAAAACACTGTATTCATTATGTACCCTTTTGCACAGTTTTTGCTTGCCTCTGTCGAACTTTCTCAGTGTGGATCAAATGCAGATGGTTGAATAATATCAAATTTGACCCAGTAAAGAATAGGAAGGGAGATAGCAATTCCTGCCTGAGCCCTTTGCTGAAACAAGCCCAATTATTTTTCTTATTGTAAGGCAAAGGCTTCCCCTTGCCCACCCCTGCCACAAGGTTTTTTTTTATTTTGTGTCTCTGAGCCAAGGATAATGTGCTTGAAATGGGACATCAGGTCTCCTGAATCACCTTGGGACAATGACTATCAGAAACCCTGACAGCCCTTTTTTGTAAATGATGGATCACACAAATGCAAATGAGAGAATTGACTGTTAAATCAGAAGAATACAACAAACACAATCTTTTACAATACTGAGGACTGTACCAAAGTTGTGTCCTCTTTCCAAATCGTGTAACATGATAGGATTTGCAAATGGAAACTTTCCAAGTTTGAATTACTAAAGCATCATGTTATGTGTGATCTGGAACACAGCATAACATTTTGGGACAATTTCTTCAGAGCAGTTACCTCTGATTGGAGGAAGGCAACATCACTGCATACATTTGTACCTTTAAAAGTTTTCCCCATTTGTCATCTTATTACATGGCTGTGTGGTTGGAACTGCTGACCTACTTGGTGGAGACTAGGATGTTGTTTTTAAGTATATATTAAAACTCTGTGACACCCTTCAATATAAATGTTCTACAGATGGATTGAATAATAATAAAAAAAGTAAAATAGTAACATTGCAAAGCATGACACAACTAATAAAAAGCTAGAGATAAAATAAATGTAAATCTAGGGAGATACAGACTGGTTTGCCTAATGGCAGGGTCCTACACACAAATATGGATACGATTCTGGGAAATCTGACCACAGGTAATAACATTTGCATTTTTTCTAAATCTTATATTAGACTCCCATGTTTTTGCTTCATGGTGCTTAAGCAATGCATTATGCAACAGAAAAGTATAAGTAAATACAACAATCAGTCTCCTGGCCTGGACAAAGGCCATGTTATTATGGAACAAGATTTCTGTTTCATCTATTGCACAGAAGATGAGTGGGACAGAAAATCTTTGTTCAGAATGAAATGAATACAACTGAACTTTTGTATAGATTGCAGTTGAGCAGGTTCATGCTGAAGTTTCTCTTGGAAGGTCTTTCATTCTACGACAGCCACTTCAAAACCTGTACCAGACGGACCTAATAAGCTGAAATTTTTGCCTCTTCTTCCTCCTTCTTTCTTCAATACAATTGTTTCTGATACAGATTCTTTTACATTCATTCTTTGTCTTATGCAAGAGGACACTGCTGGTTGCTGGACACTGCAAGTTGAGCAGATGAACTGGCCTTTGATGTTATGTGACATTAGCACACCATATTGCCTTTGCAATTGTGTTGCTAGAGTAGATCTTGCAATAAGGCTGGATTCTGGTTTGTTCAGGAGTCTTTTTTAAGTGAACTCCTGTTTCTGGTGAGTAGCATTGTAAAACTATTTCAGGGGCTATTTTTTGAGTTCTCAATAAGCAAGAACAGATCTATGACTCATGTTCTGTGAGAAAAGAGCACCAGTATAGTCCAGGATTGAATATTGGTGACAAGTTGAAGCAGCTGGGATGTATAGGTGAAATTCAAAACTGCATCATATATGGTAAAACCCAAGGAATCAAATTATTTGGATGCTAATATTCAGTGTCATCTGTGCTTTGGATACAGGACATGTGTGGAAGAATTTGAGGATGGTGCAATGCCAGTAAAGCTACACAGGAAGGAACTGTGAGAAAACTGCAAAAGACAACAAGGTCACACAATTTGATTAGACAGTCATATTGTATTGAATGTTGCCTCTCTTATTGCTCACACTTCTGTGTCTTTCCTGACCTCCTCTTGCTTGTTTTGTAAAGTTGTTCTTTCCATGTGTAAGTCTTATAACCTATTTTCATAAATCAGTCCCTTAATTATGTGTTTCGCTGTTCTCAGAAAAGTGTTCAATTTTTCTATGTCTTTCTGGTATTTAGGCTCACCAGACTAAATGCCAAGAGTGCAGTAAGCAAATTATTCTTTTTCTACTGTGTGTGTGTGTGTGTGTGTTATCCGTGTGATTTCCTTTTAAAAATTGTCATGAGGATTTTTTTTAAAAGAAAAAGATAATATTCATATTGCAACAAAATATCAGTGGGACCTAAACTTAGTCATACTTAGCGTAGATAATTAAATCAGTGGTAATTAAATTAGTTATGGCAAATGTAAGTCCCATTGAATCCACTTAAAGGATGAGTTTCAATGAGTCCACTTAAAGGATGACTAAGTCTAGATCCAGCACTATGATTATTACATCCCTTCCCTCCCATTTCTGCCTGTTATTCCACTCCTCTGAATAACCACTGAGATAATTCAACAGACATGTAGTGCCCTGAATCTATCTATATCTATGAATTAAGCCTACATTACTGTCACACTAGTGCTATGGCTGCAGCAAGATGGAACTTATTTCCTTCCTTTCTCCTCCCCAGGGTTATCACTGACCCAAAAACTGACTGCAATCCCTTTCCACCTGAAGGAGGTCTTGGTGGTATATGGGGGGGGGGTGGGGTAGAGTAAGGACGAGATATTGCCTTCTCCAATTTCCACAACAGGAATGTTTACAGTTGCATTCAGTCCAGAGGTGGGCAAAATGGAATCCTTGGACCACATGAAATACCAAGAGTGAAGCCCTCTTGAAGACCTCCAAGCCCACAGATATCCTGATTTTTTTTTAAAAAATGTTCTGTTTCACATCTTAACCCCCAGAATAGTTTAAAACTGTTTCTAAAGGCAGCAGTTCCCCTTCCCAAGCTCTCCATAAACTCCCCCGACCGTTGAAAAAAAAGGGCTCATCTTAGTTTCCCAATCCTGATTTAGGCCAACTTGGACGATGGAAAATAGTTCTTTCCCTTCTGATCAAGCAAATACCCATTACAGACAATTGTCAATGCTGTAGAGGAAACTTGTCCCCCATTTCTGTTCAAGAAAGTGAATTAAAAACTGTGGTTTATTTACTGGCATGTTAGTCCAGATGTCAGCATTAAAACTGAACTATCTGACCCAGAAGCAAAACAGACACCTTGTCATTTGTAGAAATTTTGGAAAAAATCTACCTATGCAGCAATATAACATAAATCATAGACAGATGCTAGATATATATTAGGCAGTCATTACAGAACAGTCATTAAGGCATAATGGAAAATTGCTAAGCAAGCACCAAGTATTTGAGAAGAAACTATTCATGTTGAACCTTTCCCTTACGTTTTGAATTTTGATTGTTTTAAATAAAAAGTGCCAGTTAGTCAATAGTATGGTCAAAATTTTCTGGAAATGCCTAATCTGATTTTTCTTGAGACTCCTAAGAGCTTAATAACACTGTAGTTTCTAACATTTTCCTTAATGGATGATACTTCTTTAAGCATGGGTCTCCCTTATTCTGGTCTTATGGTCACTCTCTGATCTTTCCACATCAATACTCATCTCAGACTAGAGCTTACTATATATTCATGCCTTGGATATATTAGCATCCACGAGGACTATGGATGGACTTTTTGGGTGATATGGAGTACTTTATTCTTAGAGATACTATGAGAATCAAGTAGGGCTGCTCAATTAGATGGACACACTTGTCCACTCACCTAAATTCTGGTTAACCCACTAGCCCATTCCAAGATAATCAGGAAGAGCTTATTTTGGGGGAGCAGAATGGGGTACCATAGAGCAGTAGCTATAGTAGCGGTGACTTCTCAGATGAGACAGGAACCTGCATGCCTCTTTGAAAACTGTGAAAGATCCCATCTTCATCCTCCAGCTTCTGCATTTTTTAAAGTTTAGTAGTTCTTTTCTTGAGAATTTCTGGGAGAGAGTGGGAGGCACAAATTCTATTCTAACCACCAGTTTGTCCTTCATTAAAATCTCAGCATTTGCAGTTTCATTCATGATCAGGGAAACATACATCTAGTCAAAAGGAAATTCTTGAAAAATGACTTCTGAAAGATTTCCTATAAAGAACAACTGCTGCTGCATTGTTGAATTTTGTTTTGATCTGTAGTCCATATGGAAGAGAGTTTTTCTTATCACGTTAAATCTGTGTAAGATCAGATGTTAACATATTTCAGTTGTGCTATTTGTTAGCCGATTCCCTGTTTTAAGTAAATGTCAGCATCTGCTCTTGGCTTTGGTTCTAGTTAAGGCTAACATGATGACTTTTTTCCTGTCTGAGTAGGCTTTTTTCTCATGAATAGTTTTTGTTTGAAGAAAGTCCCAGATTGTACTCACAGAGAAGAAAAGATGGAAAGGAAGCCGTGTGTGTGTGTGTGTGTGTGTGTGTGTGACTGAGAGAAAGGAGGGGAAGCAGAATGCAAGGGTTTTGGTCACAAATCATTCTGAAGATATGCTGATGAGCTGAATTCTTTCTCTCTCTCTCTCTCTCTCTCTCTCACAAACACACACACACTCACACACTCACACACACACATACACAGATATGCAACAGAAAAAATAATCTTATTTCTATATGCTGATTAATTCTGATTATCTCTGTATCTGTAGACATTTCTAAACCCAATAATTTTAATTCAAGTTTTTCCTGGGGAGTTTTCAATGTTTGCTATGATTTCAAATCAAAGAATTCAAAGTGCTGGCTATGACCTTTAAAACCCTACATGGCTTGAGACCAGACTAAATATGAAAGCCCATATATGAGTTCTCTAACTGAGCCTGCCCATGTTTTAAGATCTGCAGGGAACGGCTTTCTCTCGGTCCCACCACCAACCCATGCACCTTGAGTGAGGACAGGGGAGAATGCCTTCTTGGTGACTGCTCCCAGCTTGTGGACCTCCTTTCCCCAGGAGGTCTAGTTGACCTGTCTTTCACCAGGTAAAGACATTTTAATTTAGGAAGGGACTTGGTTGCAGCAGATAGAACTTTTAATGGGGAGGGGGTGCCGTTTTTATTTTATTATATTTTGATGTCTTTTTATTCTGTTTTAACTTGTGCTTTTGAACACATGTTGTTAAATCAAAGTTGATTCAATCATGTTTTAACTTTTTTTATTAAGAGTAATTTGTAATTGTACAGTTTTTTAAAAATATTGTACAGTGCATTGTATCTCACAGTTGGAGAAAGGCTGGACATAAATTAAATAAATGAAATGAAATGATTTGAGCACAACATTATGACTAGAGGCAGTAGTCCCACTTCATTCCCCAAGGCAGGCACGGTGCCTGCCTTAAAATTTGAGAGTTCAGAGCTGTGACATCATGGCAAGGATCTGGAAACAGGGATAGTGTAAGAGAGTGTGTGTATTGGGGAGGGTATGATGGAGAGAGAGAGATCTGACCATACAACATGAAATAAAAATGCCATGTATAAAAATGCCAGGCCAGCGATGCCATGTATATTAATTTTGTTGAGCAGAATAGCACATGAATAATTGTGGCCAAACAACCAGCATGGTGTAATAGTTTGAACTGTGGACTACAATTCTGGAGACCAGGTTTCAATTCCCACTTAGCCATGGAAATCCATTGGAAGAGCTTAGGCAAATCACATTCTCTCAGCCTCTGAGGAAGTCAAAGGCAAACCCCCTCCAAACAAAGAAACCATGAGATAGGTTCACCTTGGGGCAGCCATAAGTCAGAAATGATTTGACAGCACATACACACAAAATGTGGTCAAATTTTCACAAGCATTCAGAGTCCTAAACTTCCAATGTAACTACAGGCAATTTAACAATCTGCAAAACAGCAGTGAAAGATAAGGTCATAAGACTATTAGAAGAGTCATGTTGGATCATAACAAAGGCCTATCTAATCCAACATTTTCTTCATGGAAAGACCAATGAGTTGCCTATGGAAAACCCATTATATGATGAAGTTGCACAATAATGTCATATGACTTATAATACAAAGAGCACAATCCAACTGGTTTAGATATGAGGTTGTAAAATAAGTGACTCCTAATGTTGTTGTGCACTTTCAAGTCATTTCCAACTTATGGTTACCCTAAGATGATCCTGTTCTGGAGCTGAGAATGTGTGATGTGCCGAATGTCACCCAGTAGGTTTCCATGGCTGAATGGGAAATCAAACCCTAGTTTTCAGGTTTATAGTCCAACATTCAAACCACTATGTCATGCTGACCCTTTAACCGTAATATTAGTTGTGACTAAGTCTCAGTTACTAGCTTCCGATGAGACTGACAACTCTATCTATGCATGCTTCCTCAGAGGAAGGTTCCATGGAGTTTGGTAAGTCCTAGATAAGTATTACTTTACTTTCAATGGATTGTGCCTACTTTAACACAAAGCATATAACAATGAAATGCATGCACTCTATACATCATTTTGTTCCAAAATGTATATTAGAACAAAAGTCATACAAAACTAACACCACTATCCTATTTTAGAGAAATGAGAATGCCAAGGTCCCCAGAGTCTTCACGATTCCTTAGAGGAGGATGTCATTATATTGATGAAGTTTTCCAAATCCCTCAAGAGCAGCACCTTCAGAGTCTTCCCTTGTTTTTTCTGAGAGGACCCAATGGATGGGTCTAAGTAGTAATGAGCAACTCCTCCCAAGCTCTTCTCATATATCTTTTAAAAAGTTTCAGCTCATTTTTCCAGTAGAGACTGAAGTCAAGGAAAATTAGCTACCTTTCAGTATCTTAATTGTCCTGATAGATTCCACAGCTAGCTTGGTTTGAACAAATGTTCATCACTCTTAACTACTGTGTCATTCTGGTGGTTTTGCTCTGCTCCAGATTTTACATCCTACAGCCAAGTTGTAATTATGGGACCTGTGGATAGTCTGTTCTTAGTGACTTGAAAATACTTAGAACCAGTCCTGGAAAACATATATACCAAGTTTTGGTTTGGGTTGAATCCAGGAAACGTTTTAAAGATAGGACTTGGTCCATAGACAACAAGCTATTGTCATGTTTATTAAACTCTTTCTAATCCCACATGTACAGTGGTGAAGCTATTTAAAAGCATTCCATTTGGATCTAGCATAAACCTATTCTTATTGCCTGGCAATCAGAGAAGCACTTTGGGAGCAGTGGACCAACCAATCAAAAAACCAGAAAGCTTGTTTCATTTAACTGAAACAAAAGCCTCCCCAAAAGCCTTTTGTCATACCTGTAAAAAGGGAAAAGCTGTGCTAAATTAGTAAAATTTTGTGTATTATTAGGTCCTTTCCAAAATTCACCCTAAATAATTTGGAATTTAATAGACTATGCTGAAAACTATGTATATTCTGTATCTTCCTGGCTTACACCTCTGGTTTGGGAAAAGCCATTAGGAGCATACCCTGTAGAAAAACTTGGTTTAAGATATCTTGAAATAATATATACATACCTTAATTAGAGATGGAATTAATGTTTCCCAATATTTACAATACAAGGTACCTAAGGCTGAAAAGCAGCAACTTCTTAATAGATTGTAGTAATATTCAACTAAGGGTAAGTCATTTTGTCCAAGTATTATGCATATTTTTTTCCAGTAGCAATGGGCAACTTCTTCTTAGCTCATCTTATGTATTCTTTGCAAGGTCTCAAACATGGGCAAAGAAGTTCTTTTGCAAGTTCTCTACATAGTAGTGTTCCCTCCGACCTTGGTGTTGACCTGTAGCCTCTTAGTTGCCCTGATATTTAATGTACTATATTTAATGTAATGTAATGAATTCAGTAGAATTAAGAAGCCAGGGAAAGCAGCAATCCTCCTTTAGCTTAGAACTGAAAGATTATAAAGATTGTCTCTCCTTTGAGGTGCACTTGAACCAAATTCTGATGTTCTTTCTGTGTCTGTGTTTGCCACCATCTCTGATCTCCAGCCTTGGATATAGGGTTGGAAGTAAAGTAAGGGGATTTCAAATTCATCCTCATGCTGCAAGAATTGAAAGCTGGTCCACATATTCATGTTTGACATTTGATTACAGAATCATTTTGATGGACAAATAAGTCATCACAGACCATAAACTAGAATTTTGAAATTACCTCGTATGCAATAATTTCTCAGAAGATGAACATTCAGATATGAACTTCAACTGTAATCTGGTGATTACATGTCTGTCTGAACCTGGTCAAACATACATAAAGCAGGACTACCTAACCTGAGACTCTTGTATTGCATTCCATTCTGGGACTTGACATACCTCCTGAATTTGCTGCTTGACTTGAATTGAATATAACAGTGAATTGCTGCCAGCTTGAATAATTGTGAGAAATGCACACAAGGTTTGAATAAAAGCAAGCAACAGCATTGGGTAGGCTCCACACTTTTCTAAATCAGCATCTATAGAAAATGTTTTTTTTTTTACATAGGCTAGCCAAGCAACCTCTTGGCTGTCATTGGCCTTTTACCACCTTTGGTAACGTCCTAACATGTGCAATGTAGTAACAATCCATTTAGTGACTCTTAAGAATGCTATTTCTTCTAGGTTTTAGTGCCAGTATCTGCCTTCACCACCAGAAATAAGGAGTCCTAGGCCATTTCTGCACTACATTGTTATAGTGCTATTATTCCACTTTCAACATCCTATAGAATCCTGGGGTTTGCAGTTTAGGGAGGGGCCAGAATTTTCAGCCAGAGAACTCTTTGGCATCAGTAAACTACAAACCCCAGAATTCCACAGGATGTTGACAGTGGAATAATAGCACTATAATAGTGTAGTACAGAAATGGCCCTAGAATTAGTAAAGTCATAACAGTGAAAAGTACGTAGGAAGCTATCCAGTGTCAAGTAGTTGGAATATGCTACTTATACTGTTGGCTCATCTAACTCAATTGAGAAAAATGTGCTGCAGTTCCTTAAAGTTTCACAAAGGCATCTTTCGCAGTCCTCTCTTGAGTCTCAAGGACTGAACCCACAACAACTTAATTGAAAACTCTGTGTTACTACCCATGCATTTGGCAGTATGAAGCAAGGATTTCAAGAGCTGGCTTCAAGAGCTTGGCCTCCTGGCAAGGTTACACTCCACTGCCCCTCTTTCTAGAAACAGCACTATTCCGCCAACCTGACCATTTTCCACAAAGTCTGTCACCTCAGAATTGTAGCAAGTTGCTTCAGGCATTTCCCCCCCACATGTATTCCAAATATAACTGCATTCATCCTGTCTATTAAAAATAAGAAACAAAGAAAATGAAGCAAGTGGGAAAAATGAAGCTGAAGGAAAAGCATCTGCATGTTTGTCTATGGAATCCTCTGAGGATGGAGCTCAGTTACATGAACATCAATATATCCATCCACATACAGAGGAATGACTAGAAACTCTGAGCCAAAAATAATACTGTTTCAAACAGGAAGGAAAAATGAAATTTCAGGAGAACGACATTTTCTTTCTCTTTGCATATCCTTGGCACAGAGCATGTTTGTTTATGGTCTTTGGGGGCATACTAGTCTTGCATGAGGATCACATGAGAGTCTTGTTCTCCATTTACTTTTTTATTTTTATTTTATTTTTTTGATGTGGCTAATAGGATATAAAAGCCTTGGCTATGAGTTACCACTTAGAAAGATAGTATCAAGACAAATTAAGGGGAAAGTATGAGACACAAGGGGGTTACTGGGGAGGAACTCCCCTTTATTTCCCCCCCTTTTCTTCCCATTCTCCTTGAGCTGAGACTGCAACAATATTTCCTATATGTCTGAAGAACAGCCATTGAAATGTTAGTATGTCATTTCTTTGATGAGAAATGTACCTTGACATTTCAAAGCAAGGTTTTTATTGTAGAGTTTAGATTCATTTTTAAAAAAAATAGCTTCTTTTAATTTGGCTCAAGATCTTTCTTTTCTTTCTTTCTTTCTTTCTTTCTTTCTTTCTTTCTTTCTTTGTTGTCTTTCTGACAGTACGTACTGAATAACTGAAGGAAATAGTTGAGTTTATTGGTAAAAGAAGATAACAGAAAAGAGAAGCTGAATAGCAGTCAGATTATCATAAGGGGTCGGTTGAATTTATAAACCACAGCTCCAAAGTTTCATGAATGGGTTGGAAGTCACGGGTACAGCGAGCGAGCATAAATCCCCCACACCATTATATACAGAGCCGCTTATACCCCTTTTGAACATCTAAACTGGGCTACAGTCAATTCATTTGGCATATTTTGAAAAGTTGATATGCTTTGCCATAAGACCAAGAATGCAAATTCATCTTTCAGCTAAGCAAATCATGGCTTGGGATATCCAACAGAACATGTTTAGAATATCTCCATAGAACAGAGACACATACTTTATTTTGCAGAGAGATGAATGGATTTGTGGCATCTTATAAGAATCTGCTGATTTCCAGGATCCTGAAAAGGACCTCCTCCTGTAAGACTCCTCATGAAATCTAGGATGTTCATCAGAATTTCTGTTGTATATCCCACCACGAAGAAAGTCAAGATGGATGGACACATGAGCAGGGTCTTTTGTGTAGCACCACCTTGACTCTTGAAAACCTTCATCAGTGAAATTAGGTTGACTTTATTCCTACCAAATTTAAAAAGTTTTAGAATAAAATGCTTAGTAGGAGAAAATACAGTTCTCCTAAGCCTTTCGTAGGTATTAATATTGACAGGCAGGGAAGTGAATTATAAATGTAACTATTACTACTACTATCAGCACTACTACTAATAGGTGACCTGATACTGGGGAACTGTAAAAGCAAGCAAGAAAAACATTCCCAGTATTACCATGCAACCCTTTCCCCATTATATTCCTTTTTCACTCTCTTCTCACGTGCTCTAAACTCTGGCAAAAACCTATTGGTCTGCAACATTATCCACTACAATAGATCCATTAAATGAAGAAGATTTATATGAAGTCAATTTAGCAGTTAACTCAATTGGTCTTTTCTAGTTGGGCCTAGCAAATGGATTCAGTCCTGTCAGAAATATTTGAACACTCATCTGCCCATAATTCTCCAAGAATGGTTAAACTTGGCCTTTCTAAACCTGGTGCCTTTTGTAGATGTGTCACACTATAACTGGCTGGAGATGATGTTGTGTAATTCAGCACATCTGGAAGGCACCATACTGGGGAATGGTGGACCAGACCATAGAAGCAGTAGGCAAAAGCCCTTTCTCTATACTTCTAGGAACAGAACAAGCTGATAGATCACAAATTATATGTTAGAAAGCTTGAAGCTGCCGCTAACTCTTCCTTTCTGTCACTCTCTTCCTTCATCTTCTCTCTCTCTCTCTCTCATTCAAACACACACAGAGAGAGAGAGAGAGAGATTCACAAAGAGACATATAACACTTTGCAAGAAACTTTTATATTTTGGCATTCCTCTCTGAGAATCAAGATCATCCAGGAAATAGAAAGAGCTTGGCACCATTGAAACCAAAAGTTATTTTTCCTGATCCAGCTGCCAATATAATTATTGGCAGTTTAACAAATATCTGAAGGTGAATATTAGAAGAGAGTGATTGCAATGAAAATCTGAAATATATAATTGAACCACATCAGACTAGAGCCAGGGATTTTAAACGTTGTTGCTGTGTGCGTTCAAGTAACTTCTGACTTATGGTGACCCTAAGGCAAATCTATCATAGGGCTTTCTTGCCAAGATTTGTTTGAGGGGAGTTCCCATGCCCTCCTCTGAAGCTGAGAGAAAGCTACTTGTCCAAGGACACCCAATGGTTTCCATGGCCAAGTGGGGATTCAAGCCCTGATCTCTAGAGTCATAGTCTAAAATGTTTGATAATGCCCAGTTCAGGAAACATTGGGCAACAGAGCTTCGTGCTCAGGAAAGATGAAAGAACTATTTAGAGTCAAGGCAACCACTCATGTCAAGAGAAAAGTCTAAGAATGATGGTCAAGTCAATTAACTGAATGCTGAAAGATGGAGGTATAGCTATTGTTAACAAATTGTTGTTGCCTTCCCTAAGAAGTACTAGTGTACAACCTCCCAATCTGTCTCAAATTTTGCCTCAGGCAACCTTCGGTTTCAGGTTTTGGTGTGGAGAAAGGTCATAAACATGTGTACACAGGAAGTCAATGCTCATATGCATGGTATAGTATGAATTCCCACAGAGGAGTGTTGGGAATCACGCAATCTTTCAGATGTTGTTGGATGGTGACTCCTAGCATTCTTAGGCACATAGACAATGGTGACCGACCATAGGAACAGCGCTCTCACAACATCTGCTGTGCATTTCCCATTTTTCGTTTAACCAACAGAAAAGAATTGCTTCATAACATTTGACACCAGTCAAATCTCCAGACATCAAAATTAAAGAAGCACAATACATGGAAATGAAAGTCATAGTCCCTTGTGCTTATCTGGGTATGTGTGTTTTTGTTTTGTTTAGAAGAGAGGCAATATGAGTTGTAGGGAGAAGTATTGTGAGCTAGAAAACCACGGTCACAAAAATAGCTAAGTGACACTTCAAATTCTGTTCTAACCTTTTCTTTCCCATAGTAGCTTTTCACTTTTGAAAACCATCCCTTAAGGATAGCAAGCATGAGTGCCAAATAAAAGTGTTGTAGATAAGCAGGCAATCAGTATGTTTTTTTCCCCCTCAAAAAGGCCTTTGTACTGAAGAGCAGAGTCTGAAGTAGCAATTACAATAAAATGCACAAGTAAGACATTCCCACTCATATAGAGCTGTTTAGTTCAGTGTGGTATAAATGGGGAGATTTCATGGCTTTAGCAACGGGTGTCTTTGATGCAGCCTAGTCAATCCAATAAAAGCAATTAAGTGACATTACCTACTTATGTAATTTCTGTAACCACAGTAGAAACATTCATGGGCTGTGCAAATCTACCTGACCATGACAAGTTAGAAAATCACCAGGAAACAGAAAGAGAGAAGTGATATCATTAGACAAGACAGGAGATAATATGAATTTTGAATAGGGGCAAAAGTGGATATGACAGCAACTAAGTCACCTCAATAACATAGAATTAGAAGGTGGAACTAGTGGCTCTCCGGGTGTTGGGCCAAGGTCCCATCATTAATCACCATAGTTTGTGCTACCTCATTAAAGATGCAGCTTAACATCTGGATCACATGTTCCCCTACAGAGTGAGCAGCCCTTCATCTATGCAGGGTCTAGTTCACTGATCACCAACCAGAGCTGAGGGACTAGATAATTTATGGATCCCCTTCAAGGTGAACAGACCTCTCAAACATATGCCAGGCTTGATGCCCCAGGAAATTTTCTCAAAGAGTCAAAATTCCAATACACCAGTGTTTATTGTATTATTGCAGATTTCTGATAGATTTTAAATGAAGTGGCGGGTTGTTAAAGAGTTGTTAAGGATCCTTCATTCAACACTATTGTCTGATGTCATCAGTCTGGGGAGTGGATGAAACACTTTTTTTTTTTTGTGCCATGAAGGGGTCACCAATTTGGAATTGGAGGACTTCAGAGTGGTTATCTCTGGAGAACAGTCTACACTTCAGAAATTGTCTGAAGGAAGGAGACAGCCATTGTAGTTTTGCTACGGAATTCAAAGACCCTTTCTGCAGGACGTCATTGTCTTGCATTGGGGACAGGAGAAGGACAGGACCCAGACAATGCTTATGTCATTGGGGTCCCGTCGTTCTCCCATCTCTAGGGAGCATGATCATGCAGTAAATCATTGATGGGTTTTACCCATCACTGACTGGCAATTGCACAGTCTTCCTGCCACCTTTCTGCACTTATCTTATGTGCAGAGATCCTGGAAGCACAATGGTTGCACTTCCTGTCCCAGCACAGGACAGTGCCTGGCTGTGCTATGGAAGGAAGAGGGGGCACCATTGCGCTTCCTCCATTCATGGAGGCAGATGGTGCAGAGGAGAGTGCTCCTTTCATACTCCCTTCCTAGGAGAGGCTCTACGGAGATCCCTGTGGGATGCCACCAGGATCCAGTAAGCTGCAGAAAGGGCCCAAGTAGTTTCACCCTAAACAATTACCATAACTATACTTGTGTGCCCAGCACTGCAGATTTCCTTTCTGTAAAGCAATAAAGTCATGGCCCTTTCTGTTCATCTCTTTATATCTGGAGGATGTCCCAAAGTACTCAAAGAGAGAAGCTGTAAGGAAGCAAGGCACAGGTCAATCATTGCATCAGTCAAAACAAGTGATGCAGGAGTTCTGAATCTAAGACAACGATTCTGTATTACTTACTTCTATGTTTCTTTTGCTCTTTAAATGACACACAATCCTATTTCTGTGTGACTGGGCCAGTTCTAAGGGGTAAACACAGAGACTTGCTGCTATCATATCTCCTTGGACTCTTTGTTGGTATTGGCTCTGCCATGTTGTTTCCAAATATGAGGTCTATTTCTGATACAACATGGCATAACTGGAATTTGGAGAAATATGTTGAGGTTTTAACACTCATACAAAATCTGGGGTATCAAGGTTAACTGAGTGTTGGCTCAGATCCAGTCTTCTGCATAGAGATATCTTCAGAAAATATTAATAATACCATGAAATATTATAAGTATGGTCATTCGATACCCAGTTCTGCAATGTTAAATGGAAGCTAATGTCAGCATGGAGATGAAAATCAGGATGGGCATTTTAGAGGTGGGACAAAAGGTCATTATCCTTGCTGCCTCTAGGTCACTGCTTCCCGTACAGGCTGTTTTGATACACATTAAAATGCAAAGGCTCCCTTTTCCCTAACTGGGACCCTGCAAAGCCACCACTCTTACAATTCACATTAGTCACTTGGATCATCTCCAGGTGTTATCCCCTTAGAAGAAACTGTCTCAATTGTTTAAAAATGTCTATAAATACCAACAGATCAGATTCTCTGTTTTTCAGAGATTGTTCAAGGTCCTGGGTATACAAACAGTATCTGTTTCCACACATGAGATCTCCCAAAACATCATAGAATGGCTTAGGCAGGGATGGAAATCATAGGGTCCTCCACCTATTGCTGGACTATAAAATCCCAGAAATTCAAGCCAATATGCTGGAGGATCAAATGATTCCCATCCCTGTTCTGGTGGGAATTTGAAGCTCTTCTGGGCAATTAAGCTATAGAAAATATTGAGTCCATAAGTGTTCAGTTATTATATATGCATACCTATTCTATTATTTATTTGTTATATGTGTGTGTGTGTGTGTACTCTTTCAATTACTTTAAGATGATATATGTGCCCCTCCTTCCTGCTTTGTCTTCACAACAACCTTGTCTCAAGGTTAGCTTGAGACAGAGAGAAGTAGACTGGCCCAAGTGATTCAAAGAGTTTCATGGTGGGGTGGAGATTGAACCATTATTTCCCAATGTTACCCCAAAATGTAGCTGCCACAAGGGCCACCCTTTGATGCCAGTGCCTCCTTGAAAAAGTGGGGAATTAATTAGCTCAAAGAGGAGGCTGGTGAGAGGGAGGCAACTTAGCGAGATCTTTCCTACCAGTGTTTATGGGCACACGCAGGAAAAGAACCAGCCAAAGGTTCAGAAGTAAGCTAAAAATGTGTTTTATTGAGGGGAATTCACTCATGCATGCACACAAGATACACACAATCACACATTCACACAAGAGCTAACTGAAAGAGAAAGAGAGGAAAATTTTATAGAGGCTGAGGGGTTTGGGGGATTTATAATTACCGGTCCAGAAGAGTAGTGAAAAGCAGAAATGTGTTTTGGCTTAGGTAGGACCTAAGGACAGCTCTCATTCAGGAGCCAGACAGACAAAGTGATGGGTAGACTTTCAAGAGACTTCACTGGGCATCTTGAAATCAGGGCTATTTGTACCCTGAAAATAGCCTATGGCAGTGAAGTTTCCAGGTGCAAGAAAAAGGGAACCTGTTGGGGACAATGGGTCTTTTGTCTGTTGATGGGCTTAGTGCTTTGAATGACAAAAACATGATGGGTGTTGTAATAGACAGCTATTGTGGGTGCTGTGAGGAAAGAGGAAAGAATCCAGGTGTACAAGGGATGGATATCTGTCAATCAGTGTCCTGGTGGGCTCCTCACAGTTGGATTCCTTGGAAAATTCCAGCTTCTATTTAAGCCTATTATCCACAGGAATGGTGTGTATTTGCCTGACAAATAACTCAGTCTTACCTGGAGGAAGTTTTGAGTTGACCTATCCCTCTCACATCTACAGTCAAATTCTTTCCCTCACTCGGTTTGACCTCTTCGTCACCTCTCAGGCTTGAATTTGATATCAGAGCTAATAAAATGTGTTGCCAATTACATATGATGCCAATTAGATATGGTGCCCATCCAAACCATACTAATATCAGGGACTCCCGAAGCGGGGCCTTACATCAAGTTATAGAATGACACTTTACTATAGCACATTAGAACTGAAGTCCTCTACCTCATGTAATTGTTACCCTGTTTTCTGGGGGTCCCGGGAGGGGCGCCCAAATAACCAAAACACAAACACAATTCTGGGGAGAATTAGCTGGAGCACTCGCAAAAGCTAGCGAGAGGCAGGGTAACTTAGCAGGGATCTTGCAACCCAGCGTCTATGGGGTAAGGTCAGTCAAGCAGTCAGAGAGTTTTAAAATAGCAAAAATGATGTTTTATTGAGAGACAAACCAACAGTAAAGACACCACAATCACACAGCTAACGGAAGAATTGGAAATAAGGATTTTCGGGGGAAATGGGTGATATGACACCTTTCTCGTAGTCCTGAAGAAGCTTGAAGATAGAGTTCATCGGGGTGCAGGAAGAAAGCTCGGCGCAATTCGCTGAGGGGAGCTCGCCGAACAAAACGGCAGCAAGGAGGTCTGGAACTCTGGAGCAATCTGAGGTGGTCTCGGAATTGGGGGCTTTTTATAGGGTGAATTGTGACTACAGGCCATGCCTTACTTGGTGAGAACAATGCGAGTTTGGAGAGGGACAAAGCTTTGGAAAAGGTCAAGTTTAACATGATCGGCTTAGCGCTGAATCAACAATAGTGTAGCCAGTATGCAAATGCACAGTACTTAGTCTGGCTTTGTAAGACTATCGGCTCAGAGCCAGGCGCCTTTGTTAGTGTCACGCTTACGCAAAAGGGTGTTTGCGGGAGAGGTCCCTGAAGCAACGGAGTAGCTCTGTTCTGCCTGACTAGGTGGAGAATGGAATGTCCAACAATTACCAGCCGCGCCTGTTTACATGCTTGTCTGGAGGCCTCGCAAACACGTAGAGCAGGGTGGCAGAGGAAGGCCGAATGGTTTTGATATCAAAAGAGATATCGAGTGCTATCACTGGGTAGGCCTGGGCCGAAGTAACATGATACCACTCTTTCCATATGTGATCTTGAGGACCTAGCTCCACAGATCAGAGCTGTGCTACAATCAGAAAATTTCCACACAGTGCAGATGACTTGAGAAAGTGAGCCAAGTCATGGATTACAGTGCTGTCATGTCTATCTCACTAAGTAGCTGAGCCATGATTAGAAGAAACAAAGGACAAAGTCCTCCTGTCATTTGTCTCAAGTTGTGTAACAATCCAAACCACGAGTTTCAACTGCCACCCTCTTTGAGGATGCATTGGCAGGCATCCTGTTGGTAACTTATAGCAGATAAATCCAGCTTAAACCATTACACCTCAGGTTTTTTGGTCATTGCAGAGGTCAGAATTCTATACCAACTAAATCTTCAAAAGATTTCATTTTTTTCCCCCTCTGCTGCAGCTCCCTGCTCCAACACAGTCATTTCCTGGCTGGTGAGGGGAGTAGCAAGAAGTGCTGAGCTATTTCTCTCTAGCTGGACCCAAAGTGACAGGCATTATCTAGGTCCTCCAGGGAGTCCTCCAGAAGTTCTTGAGGATGATGTAATTACTGGATATCCAGATTCTCTACTGCTTCCCCTACCAACCACAGTCCAGGAAATGGCCAGAGGTGGGGGGCTGTAGCAAAGAAAAGGTGGAATTTGAGGGAAGGGGGTTGGATGGGAGATGCATCTATGATACAGCTCCTGATCCAGGATCCTGGTTATCTTTTCTTTTTTAAGTGCTTGTTAATTTCATTAATCTAACATCTGGTCTGCTTTGGTTTGTTCTTGAAAACTGCTGGGCTCTAGTTTCCTTGAGCATTTTCTAGCCTGACCATTGGTAAGGAAGTAGTAGTTAATCAACCTATAGAAAGCCAGAAGTTTCCTAGATGTGTGCTGTATGCTGATGTGGTAGATAGTAGATGTGTTGGGTTTCCTTGGTCAGCTTCAGATGGTAAGGCAGAAATAAAGAAGTAAATAACATGGGGACAATTGCAGTTCTATCTAATCTAAGTATGCTGCTTTAAAGGGTCAATCCCTCACAAAGCTATGTACAAAGAGAGAAGATACAATCTACCTTACTCAACAATGAAGCAGAGAATTAAAACAAATCCTATAAAACTAAGGATGAGGAACAGGGGTGTGAACATCAGGCCCATCCTAAACAGCCTTGTCCCCAAATATTCAACTTCTGACCTTTGCATATTTTCTACTGAAGTCTAAAAGAGACTCTGCTATCAAGGAATTAAGCACTGACACATAAACATCAGAAACATCCATTTTAATTGCACTGACAATAAACACTGGCACATAAGCATGTCAGAAACATACACTTTCTCAGTGGAGTGATCCCAATAGACTGGGATAGGTCTATGAAAAGATCAACTTTGCCTTCCCTCAGCAAATATTTTGTGCTAGAATTCCCATAATCCCTGATTATTTGGCCAAGTTGGCTGAGCCTAATGGGAGTGATAATCCAAAATAAGTAGACAGGGACAGCACCAATAACATCTTTGAAGGTCTGATTCTTGTTATAATGTTGGAAGAGAGGGAAATTAAACTACCATTCCTGCTTTCTGTGACCCTGAAGAACCCTATCATGTGCACTTAAGCCTTCAGGATCAATGCATTGTTGTGTGGTATTGTGTTTGGTTCAGGGCATTAGGAGAGCTTGCTAAGATATTTTCTTATTCTCTTGAATCTTCATGCCTCTTTTGCACTGACATACTGTTGCTTGATACTTTCAGAGTGTGGGGATCAACTTCTGATTACAGTGTAAGAGGAAGGAGGGGAGGATGTAGACAAGAACTTGTAAGAAAATGGCTCCCCAGCCCCTATCTTGTAAGGAAACAGTAGGTTTCCTTCAGGCTTGTAATAGTCAGGAAATTCTTTGGGAGACAAATCAAAAGGACCAGGATAGTAAAAGCAATAACAGCAGGAGGTCCAAAAAAGCAGCAGGAGGCTTTCCTAAGTTTCCTACTGATAACTGGCCATTTAATGAGGCTGCAGAGGCTCTTGACAGTACGTTTGCATCGGGCTGTGTAACTCTTAGTGCTGTACTGATGCCAGTTGTAAAGATGAAGACACAGATCCAGTACCTCTCAGATGAGCTCACAGTGGTTAAGAGGAAGGGGAAGAGAAGAATGCGGAAACTAAATTCTCTTTTGATAATAAATTCCGAGATACTTTGTGAGCTGAACACTAATGCTAACATCTTCCTCTTTGAGATAGTCAGCCTACGTGTGCATGCATCAGGAAAGGATTAACTTTCAGAGTATAATAGGTAAGCTATACCGTGCCCTTTAGTCCATCGCATTGTGTAACACATCCTACAGAGAAGTGACACTGATCTTGCCACAATATGATGAAATACGATAGGATGGCTTCTTCATTTCCAGATCATATATGCTAGAAGATGGTTCTTAATAAATATGGGAAACAGGGCGACCTAGCAGTTAAAAGAGTATGCAGTATGAATGACAGTGCTTCAGTTTAACTCGAACTCAACTGTGACTTCATTGCTCTTCTGGGACTACTTGCTGGATTATTGTTAAGAACCACTGAAATAGTACACATGAAGTTTTTAAAAGGGAACAAAGAAAATGCTTTATAAGTTGTTTCTTTTCCAATCATCACCATAATCACCACCTCCTTTATTTATGCACACACTACACTATTATAACATTTTGATACTGTTTTAATTGTCATGGCTACAGTGTATGGAATCTTGACATTTTTAGTTTGGGGAAGCATTTAGATTTGTCCTCTAGAAAGCAATAGCCTGTAATTCCAGAAAGTGTGACAGAATTCCTTAAGTACCTTATGACACTACAAATCCCAGGATTCCACAGGATAGAGTCATGGCAGCTGAAGTGGTATCAAACTGCTACAATTGTGTGGTATGGATAACACATTGTTAAAAAATGCAAAAGATCAACATTAAATAAAATTAAGCTATTAATGATACTAGAATCAATTTCAATTGTCCAGTTAAAGTATCAAAAAGCAAGTTAAAAACAGTATTATTAAAACAATATAGCACACTCATAAAAACATTCCTATAAAAATCTTCAACAGTCAGAATCCTTTTGGAATGAAAAAAAAAGTGGGGCGGCCACAGAAAATGCCCTACAATTTGTCCTCACTAACCATGTCTGTGAAGATGGTGGGACAAAAAGAAGGGCCTCTTTGGAGGGCCCAGCCAGACCCACATATTATGTCTCTTTTGGGGAAGCCACTGGAGCTTGCTTGTCTCCATTACAGACACAGTGGGCCAGGCTGGGACACACGAGAACAATGACCATCCAGGAAAGATGTCATGAGGGGAGGAGGTGCCACATGCCTGGTCATTGAGATGGGCTGCAGTTGCTCCCAGTGGAAAAATGGGACAAGTAGATGTTGGGAACACTTTGAATGGTCCTGCAGTGGGAGAGAATAGAGAAATGAAATAAGAGGAAAGAGGGAGACTGAAAGAGACAAAACTAGAAGAGAAAGAGAATGAAAAATAAGAGACAGAGAGAGAAATGAAAGTTGGGGGAGAGAGGAATGTGCTTGTAGTTCAGGAGGTGACCTAAACAGAAACCAAAGAACACGAATTCTAAAGGAGGCATATTTGGAGACTGGAAAGAAGTCTGTGTGGTCTTGAGATACTTTCTCCAGAAGACAGGGCTAGAAAAGAGATCACAGGTAGTGAGACAGAATTACTCACCACCAACAGAGGCTCACTCCAGAAGAGAACCCACAACTATCTGTTCTCGGGACAAGGCAATATCTAAGAATCTAGTGCCACCTTAAAAACTAACTAGCATCATTCAACATCATAGAATCATAGAATCTAGAGTTCCTTCCTGTATCCGGAACTTTTCAGGGCACATATTGACTGGTGGGGACCATTGTTGGCGGAAATGTTTACATACATAGACAATACTGTCCATATTCCAACAGGATGGGAACTTTTCATCATAGTTCCCATATATAAAAAAGGAGATAAGGAAGATCCCAGAAGCTATAGACCCATAAGCCTTATTGACATAACAGCTAAGATGTATGCAAAACATCTCCCAAGTAAAATTGAGGACTGGGTAATTGAGAAGAACATACTAGTGGAAGAACAGGCTGGGTTTAGATCTGGTTACTCTACAATAGATAATTGTTTCATTCTACATCATCTTATTACCAAATATACAATCGATGGTAATCATCTATTTACAGCCTTTATAGACCTGAGTGCAGCATTTGACTCCATAAATAGAGAGATCTTATGGAGGAAGCTGGCTAAATTAAACATGGAACCAAGACTCCTATATCTGTTAGAGGCCCTTTATACAAATACATCTTTGAAGGTCTGTCCTGGATGCAATGGCTCCCTAACTCGGAATATACTCACTGCTAAAGGTGTTAGACAAGGGTGTATTCTGGCCCTGATGTTGTTCAATCTCTATGTTAATGATATCCCTGAATTTCCTTTATTCTACAGATGTACACATGCCAAGGATTCTAAATAGGCATATTAATATCCTTCTATATGCAGATGATATGGTTCTAATGGCTCATTCCCAGGTAGGCCTGAGAAGATTGTTGAGGAAATTCAGTGCATATTGTGCCGCCAACTGTTTGAACATCAATAAGTCCAAATCCAAAGTGGTGGTATTTGGGAAAAGAAGGGTCAAATATAACTGGTACTTGGACGGGGAACCTATAAATCAAACCAATTCCTTTTCACACTTAGGGGTTGTTTTTACAGATATAGGGTCTTGGACTAATCATTTCAAACAAAGTTCCACAAAGGCTACAGTAGGTTCCGAAATGTTAATTAAATTGCTCAGTTATAATCACCCAACTTCCCTGCTCCCCATTCTGAAGATATATAAGGCAAAAATTACACCAGTTCTAACATATGGTGCTAAATTGTGGGGGCTATCAAAGGCCTTCCCACTTGAACAAAATCAAACATGTTTCTTAAGGACTGTTCTGGGGACCAAAAGGAATACTCCTGTAGCAGCAGTAAGAGCTGAAACAGGCATCCATTCAATTTACTGTCTAACTATAATCAAAGCCTTTAATTACTGGTGGAAGATCCTTTCATTGGATTCTGACAGATTTCCAAAAATGTGCCTAGGAGAACAAATGGACAGTTTTCAACACACTTCATGGGTTAGCCAGCTTTATCAAATTATCGCACATCTTGGTTTTTCAATACAATATCTATTTTCAGTTAGACATCAGGCCATAGGAATATTAAAACAAAGAGTTATGGATGTAAGTGCCCAAACTGATATTGAGACACTCGAGAATATTAGGTCCATGAAATGCTTGGCCCAAAATAAAAAGTTCTTTCAAATAGAAAAATATCTGACAATGGGCCTGAGCCAGTATCATAGAACAGCTTTAACCAAAGCAAGATTCGAGCAGGTAGATTCCATGGTCAGATATGGACGATTCCATCAAGTGCCATATATTGAGAGAACATTTGTCTGTGGAGCATCTGAAATAGAAGATATTGAACATGTCCTATTCAGCTGCAAACTATATGACACAGTAAGGGCCCAGTACCTACAGACAGTACTCGATAGAATTACACACTGGGACCATAATAAATGGTTAGCCCACTTCCTTCAAGGTACAAATACATATGTTGCAACTAGAACTGCTAAATTCATAGGTAGGGCTATTCAACTGAGAAGATGTTTTATTGAGCATATTGGGGTTGCATGTAAAGGTGATGAACTTATCTAAACATGCTGGTTTTGTATTTTATTACCTTTTAGTCTATTATAAGACAATAACTTATTGCTATTAATTTAATTAATACAATATATGCCATTCTATTTTGTCTAATTTATCTTATTGCATGACATTTTTATGCATTGTATCCTATGTATTGTGCTTTTTACATTTTATCATGTTTGCTGTTTGATATGGTCCATTGACTAATAAACTTTTAACTAACTGACATAGAGTTGGGAGAGACCCCAGGGGCCATCAAGTCCAACCCCCTGCTATGCAGGAACACCCATCAAAGCATTCCCAGCAGATGGCCATCCAGCCTCTGCTTAAAAACCTCCAAAGAAGGAGACTCCACCATACTCCGAGGCAGCATATTCCATTGCCAGACAGCTCTGACTGTCAGGAAGTTCTCCCTGAGGTTCAAGTGGAATCTCCTTTCCTGCAGCTTGAATCCATTGCTCCTTGTCCTAGTCTCTGGAGCAGCAGAGAACAAGCCTGCTCCCTCCTTAACATGACATCCCTTCAAATATTTAAACATGGCTATCATGTCCCCTCTTAACCTTCTCTTCTGGTCAGATTTTGTGAACTGTAGTCCATTAGACACATCTTACATCTGATGAGATGAAAGTTTTACAGAATAAAACTTAACAGACTTTAAAGTGCCAGAAGGTTCTCTCTTGTGGTTCCTATTCTGGTAAATTACCCCCACCCTACTCCAGAAATATTCTGACAATCTGGTCCAAATAAGGGAAGTTTCAGGCCTGATTTTCTGCTTAGTGTCACCCAGTGGGTTTCTGTGACTAAGTGAGGATATGAACCCTGGTTTCCCAGAGTCCTAGCCCAAACCATTACAGCACAGTGACTATTGCATAAGGAAGTACTTCCTTTTATCTGTTCTGACTGTCACACCACTAAGCTTGAATGCATGACTCCAGGTTTTATAGTCTGAGAGGGGACAAGATACTGTTCCCTATCTATATGCTCTACCATGTGCCTAATTTTATACACCTCCAACATATCTTCATTTACTAAGCTAAATGGGCCCAGAACTTTTAACTTTTCATTGTAGGACAGTAGTTCCAGGCTCATGAAGTTTTGGTTGCCCTTTTCTGCCCTTTTTCTAGCTCTAAAATACTCCTTTTAACATCCAGTAACCAGATTGGTATCCAGTATTCCAGATCTGGCATCACATAGGGACTGTATATTTGGAAGCTAAGAAGAGACTGGACAGTGAAAGCAAGGGGGCATCTCTGAGAAGGATTTGCATTTGGTCCCCAAAGAACTTCTCTGAGGGGAGAAAAGACTTATCTGCAAGCCATGTGTGAGGTTTTATGTATAAAACTAAACACAGGGGTGTCACTGTCATATGTGGGAGATGTAGTTTAATAAAATACGGTAGTCAGTTGAAAGTTATAGTTCTAAAGATGCGGCCTGGAGTTCTGGTTTTGGATAAAATGTAGGGTGTAAATAAAGATCATTGTCATTATCATTGTCATGCTCATTTTCATTTTAATGAGGGGGAGCTGTAAAATGGGATCAGCTTCACAAGGCATAGCTTGAGCTAGCTTTTGAACCATGTAGTAGTCTATCTCCACCATTCTGTGAGGCCATGGTCCAGAACTATAGCATGGGGAAAAAGCTTATGCTGAAAAAGATGTGACATCTTCTTTTAGTAAGTGACAATTTTAATGTAATGTAGAAGACTTTCTCCATGGCTGCTCCTGTGTTCTGGAAATCTCAATGGTGGTTGGTGTCCTTTCTGTTGGCCTTCCATTAACATATACTGACATCACCACCACCACCACCATCATCATCACCACTACCACCACCACCACATTGCCACCAGCACCACTCAGATAGCTTTTTTTGCAATTGACTGTGGAGGATGGTGCTGATTATTCTTTGGGCAGAGTACTTTTCTTTGTGATTTGCTTTGTTATACCTTGTATCTTACATTTAGCTCTGCTTTAATACTTGGTCATGTTTTGTGATTTAATATTATTCTTCTAGAATGGCCAGGAATCTAGTATCCTGTTCATGATATATACTTTACAATGGCATATTTATTTATATATTTTGGTTGTGGCTCCCCACAACACGACCATTTAGTGGCTGGTGGGGAGAGAGAGAGAGAGTCAGCAGTGGAGCATCTGGCTAGGTCCTTGTAGCTGGACACACAATGGCAAAGGCATCCTCCAAGACAGACAAAGGACTCCTGAGAAGTGCTGAAATATGCCGTTGTCATTGTGTGTCAGGCAATAGGGGTATAGCTGGGTGGTCTTCCGTTTCCCTTTGTTTTCCACTCACAACTAAATGGCCACGATGAAGACTCTTATGGGGGGTAAGAGTGGGTGTAGTTATGTTCCATCTTCCCATACACAACCTCAGACCTATTTCAGGGGGAAAGGTAGAGTATGTTGTTGTTGTGTGCCTTTAAGTCATTTCAAACTTATGGAAACCCTAATATAAACCAATCACAGAGGTTTCTTGGCAAGATTTATTCAGAGAAAATTTGCCATTGCCTTCCTCTGAGGCTGAGAGAGTGTGACTTGCCCTAGTTCACCTAGTAGGTTCCATGGGGATTCAAAACCTGGTCTCCTGAACTTGTAGTCCAATGTTTAAACCACTACACCACACCGGCTCCCTTAAGATAGGATATAAAGGTAGGATATTAATCAAATCAGTCAATCAATCAATGCTTTGTCACTGAGGGAAAGGAATTAATTACAGACAACTAGTTGTTTCAAGGTCTGGTGTCTACAACTACATTATTTCTTATTTCAAAGAAATACAAATAAGTCCCCAAAGCAGAAAAGGCTGTGGAAATTATACCAGAAGTCTCTTTTTTAAAAAAAATGAAATTTATTGTATTGAGAAGTTGAAAAATATTGAAATGAGAACTGTAAATCTTAATGCCAGGTCTTGACCAGATAATCACTTTCTGTCTTTTCCTATAATCTATTCTGCTTTCCTACTTCTCAAATCATGTACTTTTTGTCATTTATAATGTTTCAGTTATTTGCCTCCCCCCCCTTCCCACATCAGAAGAATTTTTCACTCAAGCTATAGTTTAACAGTGCCTGCATGCTGAAGTGGAATGGATTTTCTTGCATTAGGAATTACTTTTAAATCTCTAAGGACCAACTTGACACACAATACATTTTCCTTCAGTTCTGTGGCTGGCACAAACTAGAATCTCCCAGAAGGAATCTGGCATCTGTTTTCTGCACAGACCAAATGAGACAGAGAGTGACATTTTCCATCTGGATTATAAGCAGATAGGCAAATTTATCATTTTGCCTTTATTTTGCACATTCTTACTCTTCTCAATCTCTCTGGGGAAACTCTGTCTCAGATATCGAATGGGATCTTGTCTAACTTTAGATAGACTCTGAATGGGACAGGATGTCAAGCAGAAACAATCACTGAAGTAATTCGAAATCATCAACACCAATCTGTTTCCTAAAATGCAATGTCATACCACCATGCTCCAGAGGATAGTTAACATTCCAAGAAAAGAGATTCCAGGGCTTCCTAAGACAGCCTGCTTCATTCTTCATTCATTCTCCTGGATGACAGTTCAGAGAACTATGGCCAGAATCCCTTTACATTTGTGCAACCAGGGGTAAGTCCATTTTTATGTCATTGTGCAATGAGATATTCAGTACCTTCTTGTACAATGGTTTCTTCCTAGCTGCACAACAGCAGCCAGAGATCTGTCAGGCAGAGCTTTGTCCCTAGCCCAAATAAGCATTGATTGACCATTGTGGAGAGGGGTTCCAAGAAGTCTGCAATATGTCTGTAACCCCCATATTGCAGCTATCACCCTCCTGGTTCTCTGTCATCCTCCCATGTAATTCAGTTCATGAGAGGGATGTAATTCTTTACTATTTTGCTTCTTGAAGGTAGAAATGAAAAATTTCAGAAATATTCCTCCCACTGCAAGGAAGGCCCTTTTCGCAGGATGTTGTCATCCCACATTGGGGATGGAAGAAGTACGCGACCTGGACAATGGTTCTGCATGACATTGTCCATGTCCCGTAGTTCTCCCATCCCCAGGCAGCACGACTGTTCCACAAATCATTGACGGGCTTGCCCCATCAATGACCAACAGCCGTGTTGCGCTCCCCACTACAATCCTGCACTTACCTGAGCTGTGGAAGGTCAGGAAGCACAATGGCCATTCTTCCTTGTCCCAGCACAGCCTGTGACAGTACCCAACTATGCTGTGGAAGGAATTGGTGTGGCCACACTCCCCTCCTGGGACAGGCTGTACTGGATCCCTGCAGGATGCCACTGGGATCTAGTAACCTGCAGAAAGGGTCTGCATAGGTTTCAAAGGCTCTGTGTGATTTGGGACTCATCTGCACAAAATTCTCACAGTTCTTTTGCACAGAAAATGGAATTTTCTATGTAGAAAATAATATTTCAACACAGAAGTATTAATTCTTGATCAGAAAATGTTGTTTTCTGTGCAAAAATGACTATGTG
Source organism: Ctenosaura bakeri (assembly GCA_948474755.1). Classification (NCBI taxonomy): domain Eukaryota; kingdom Metazoa; phylum Chordata; class Lepidosauria; order Squamata; family Iguanidae; genus Ctenosaura; species Ctenosaura bakeri. Next base: position 84,263 of record CAOLHI010004541.1, read on the forward strand.
CAAATTTTACACAAAATAAGTCTTAAACTGCAAAGATTTTCATCAGTCTAGGATTCTTCTCATCAGGGTTTCTCAATGTGTTTTTCTACCAGTTTTCAAATATTTTCAAATATCATCCTTAACTTGTGATGCTCTGCCATCCTCAAAGAGGATTTCACCTAGATGACCTCGTTCATATAGTTCCTTATATACAAATATGGTCTGTAATCCAATTCCTACCCTAAAGGCACTGTGTCCCATTTACTCTTAGAAGCTAAGCCTGATCAGGTCTGGTCAGTACTTGAATGGAAGATGGCCAAGGAACAGGCTAAATTTCAGAGGAAGGCAATGGCAAACTATCTCTGTGTATTCCTTGTCTGAGAAAACCCTATGGAATCCATGAGGTCACTATGAGTCAACAGGAACCTTGAAGGTACGTGAACACACACTACAACTCAATTTGCATATTTTACTCAATTTATATCCTGCCTTTCTCCTGACATGGGACCAAAGGCAGCTTACAACAAGGTTAAAATTAGTTCCAGTGCTGTTTTTTAAAAAATTAAAAGCATGAAAAAAAATAAATCAGATGTATGAACACACCAATAATTTAAAACAGTATAAAATCATTTTAAATACAATAAGAAGAAGAACGAAAGTGCAGTGAAGACACTGCATTAAAATACCTTTATTCACAATGAATCGCATAAGAAAGATGTCTCAAACACAATATTCAGCCAGTTTAGTGAATCAGCACAACTATATTATAATGAATTCTCACCCCTTGTGCATTCTCAGCAGCAGCACACTCAGATCCTGTATCTGAATCTTTGCTGAGTTGAGAGGAAAGTGGACAGCAATAGACCACTCTTTGCACCAGACACTGACTGAATAACATCAGACATCAAGCAGATTGTATGAGGTACAATTATACATGCTTTTCCATTTTTCATGCCAGTTGAAGGCTTTGGCTTGTTGTGCCCTCAGCCACAACTTTCTGTATTACATGGCAAATCAGAATTTTAAAAAAGTGATTCATGATAAAGGCTGCAGATGAATTATTTGATGGTTTGAGGATTGGGGATAAGCTCTGATTGTTTATCCGGGTGCCTTGACCAGTCCGAGTTTAAAAGAAAGGAGGTTGTAATGTTTGATTGTTTGGCTTAGGGAAAAGGAAAGCGAGAGATGAGGTGCTATTAACTCAGATGAGATATTTGCTAGGATGCTGACTATAGGATGTCTGGGGAGGAAGGATGAAAGAAAAGCAGCAATGAAAGAAACTATGTGCCAATGTAATACATTTGACAGTAATATGAACAGAGGGCAGAGACTCTCAATAAGGCCTATATTAACTTGCACATTCATCTAATTATCACAGTATGGCATTAATGGTGTTCTGTTTTGAAACCTTTGGGAGACTTATTGTTTGCTCATCTCAACAGGATTTGAAAGCGGATTGGGAACTGGATGTAGTACTTTCAGCAATCTTTATTCCACTGAAGACCATACTCAGTAAACTTTACATGTATCACCGAGAGAAGTCTTTGCTGAGTGCTCTGCTGTTCTGTTGAATGAAGGGAAATCTTCAACAATTAAATTTAAACCTTGAGAAGACAAGGTCATCTAAATAGAATGTCAATTACTGATGTTTTTAAAAGTCTTATAACAGTCAAGATAACCACCTTGGAAAATAGCTTTAAAGTGCTTTTAAAAAAAAGGAGTAGGAAGTATATGGGATGCAAGCTGCATACGACCCATGTTTTTTGGACTTCGCTCCTTTCTCCTCTGTGTCAGATGCTAGCAGCCACTGAATTCTAGTGGAGACAGTATGGAGCTGAATTGCAGGGCATCATCTGATGGACTCACATACCACAACATCTTTTCCACTCATTTCAATGAGAAATCTAAGATTCCTTTGTGCATGTGGATCTCCTCTGTCTCTTGAAGAGAATGTGGCAGCTAGTATTGACTAGAATTTTGTGTTCACATCAGAATATGCAAACAATGCTGTGCTGTGGAATGTTTATGTAAAAAAGATTTAAGAATACCAAACTGGTCTAGATAAAGCTTGCATGGACATTGTTGTTGTTAACTGCTGTCAAGTTGACTTCGACTATGGCGACACTATGAATGCAGAGTTACAAGTCATCCTGTCATCAACAACCCAGCTCAAGTCTGTTATCGTGTTTTATACACCTATCGCATGGCATAGCATGGTTGGTAAGAAATATTTAAATGGCACAAAATATCATTATATAAAAATTGGACACTTACAGCTGGGAACATGCAGTAAGTAATACACTGGCTGTATTTCTGGGCTAGGTCAGCATGGCCAGGTCATAAGGTCAAGACTTTCAGAAAGCCTGTCAATGACCCGACATTGGTGTGGCAGACAAGCACTCCTACTCTGTGCATTTTCTACTGAAATCTTCTCCATTCACCTTTCCCAGCTGTTAAGAGGCTGTCAGGACTCCCATCAATGTTTTGTCATCCAAAATAAGACAATAAGCCTGTTCCAGACCCCTTTTGTTTACTCTGTGAGAGAGACTATTAACACTTGCCCCTTCAGGATAGAAGAAAGGATATAAAACCCCTAGATTAGACTGTGGCACTTTGCTAGCACTTTGGGCATTTTGCTAGCACTGCACTCCAGGCTCTCACTTCTCTGTGCTGCCTTCAGACTCTTGTGCTTGAGTCACCTCTCTTTGATCTCCTGCTTTAGGACTGGTAAATTTCACTCTGTGCACCTGAAATCTCTCTCTATCCAACTTTTCTCTCCTTTTGTGTTCACTACCCTTGTATGATTCATGAGACTGCTTAATTTCTTGTGTGTGTCTGTGAATCCCCCAATAAAAGAATTCTTGTGACTCTCAACTGTTGTCTTGCTGTTGGTAGTTACCCCCCTTCACAGGCCTCCTTTTGAGCTATAATTCCCCACCTTCTTAAGGAGATGCAGCACTGCTGGTGGAACTCAAGGTCTCCCACCTTTTGGGGTAACAAGTCTTGCAAAATCAGGGCCATGGCTTATTTGATTCAGTCTATTCAGCTATAATGTGGTCTTCCTTTTTTCCTACTGCCTTCCACCTAGCAAACCATTATTGTCTTTTCTAGTGAGTCTTGTCTTCTCATAATACGTCCAAAGCATGACAGTGTCAGTTTAGTCATATCGGCTTCCAGGGAGATCTCAGGCCTCATTTATTCTACAACCCATTCTTCCAATTTTCATGCCTCCTTCCTCAGAGTCTAATCAGCTTCCCATATGGTGAATTCAGCACACAAGTTAAACAAGGTGGTAAAATGCAGCCTTGCCTGACCCCAGCCTTGCCAATTGAAAACCATTCTGTGGCCCTTTCCACATAGGGAAATAACACGTGGTAGCATGACCTCCGTGGGAGGTCGTCTACACCGTAAAGTGGATTGGGGTGGATTACTTTAGAGTAATTCCACACCCCAATCCACGCTAGGGCGCCCGGAAGTGGTGCCACCGCATGCTTTTTAAAAACCGCTTTTTATGTGGTTTTTAAAAGACACGGGGCGTGCAGCCCCGTGCAGCCGCGTCGCAGTGCCCGGTGTGGATTTGCAGGCGCCCACAAGGGCTTGCGGGCAGATCTGCCAGGGGTGGGATTTCCGGCTGGCGAAGTTCTCCGGTTGATGAAGAGCCTCCACCAGTCGTAAGCCGCCATTTTGGGTGCTGCCAGATGCCGTGGGACACCGACAAGTGTGGAGCAGTGAAACGTGCTGCTCCACACGGCGACAGACTAAGGTAATGCCCATTTCAGCGTGGCTTCCCCCGTTTCTCTGCCCACATGTGGAAAGGGCCTGTATCTCTATATTCTGTCCTCACAGTGGCCTCTTGTCCTAAGTACAGGTTACACATTGGGATAATGGCTGTTCAGATTCTGGAAGGGAGCCGTCAACTAAAGCCAAAGGCATTCTTTGTGTCAGATTCCTCAGATCCACAGAGTGAGTTATGGTACAACTAGTGTCAACCCCTTGAATGTTTATGAACTTGGTATGTTTTCAACTGGTTCAGTGGGTTAAGCTAATCATAGTAAATGATTTAATTTACTCGGTTTAGCCTTTTCCATTTAATGCCAGCTTTTCTTATTGAACAAAATAGCTCACATTCCCCTGAAATAGAAGTGCACAACAGAGGGAATGAGAAATGGTAAAACTAAAGTTTTATTTGCACACTTTTATATCTTGGAACATAAAGAATTTATGAACGTTGTTGCTTCATCTCAGACATTTATATGCTTAACTGTAAATACCGGGCATGTTTGTGGAAATTGTTTGAGTAAGTAGGAAGATTTTCTAAATAAAGCAGACTGGTAGCAGGAACTGGGGGACTCTTGCAGGCCTCCCTCCTTCCTTAGTGTTTAGTTTCAAATATGTAATCACTTGAGTGATTAAAGATACCACTGTGCATGTGTTGGAAAAGACTTATGCAGTATCTTTTGATGAAGAGCTTCAAAAACTTACAGAATAAACATTGGGGTTTTGAGGACAGGTTTCCTTCAGCAGCTGTTTATCTGTTGTCACCTGAATTCATCATCCAAGATGAGAATAAAAGCAGAATTACAAACATCCTTAGAGGCTTCTTATTTCCTACCAGGTGCTTCCTCCTGTGCCAATAGATACATATACACAAAGCTACTCAGTGGCTTAAATCCAATTGCTACTACCAGCTAGTGTAGACCCACTGAACAAATGAGATATACGTAAGTGTTGACTTAACATTCAGCACTTGATTCAATGAGTCAACTCAAGTTGAGACCAGCAATTGATTTAGGCCCAGAATACAAAGTGTGGGGAGCTCCAGCTATCACTGAACTGTGACTCCCATCAGCTCTTTCCATCATAGTCAATGGTGAGAAATGCTGGGAGTTACAGTTTAACAACCTCTGAGGAGCAACACAATTCCTATCATTCATTTAGGCCAAAGCACCTCTCTCTCTCTCTCTTTTTTCTCTTTCTCCTTTTCTTTCAAAATCATTGAGGCCATAGTATTTCCAGTTTCTATGCATGGTATGGCTGGGAAAGTTGGACAGTGAAAAAAGCTGACAGGAAGAAAATCAATTAATTTAAAATGTAGTGCTAGAGAAGAGTTCTCCAGATACCATGGGTTGCTAAAAGGACAAATGAAAGGGTCTTATTGCAAATCAAGTCTGAACTCACAGTAGAAGAAAAGATAATGAAACTCAGGGTGTTGTTCTTTGGACATATCATGAGACAACATGGTTCATTGGAAAAGATGATAATTCTTGGTAAAGTGGAACATAATAGGGGGAAAAAGAGACCACACAACAAGTAGATTGACTGAACCAAGGAAGCCATGGCCCTGGGTTTGCAAATCTGAATAGGGAGTGGATGGTCTGGGATCTTGGAGGTTTCTCATTGATATGGTCACTGTATGTCAATGTTGACTTGATGGCAAATAACAACAAAACCTCTTTCTTGAAATATATCTTTGGAGATCACATACTTATAGGTTTGTGTGTGTGCATCATCTGTGTATACCCAATAATAGAACATCTTTTAAAAATTATTATTAAAAATTATTTGAGAAAGCACAAGCAACAGTTAAAATCAGCTAAATCAGGGGCAGCAGAAATAATCCCCCTCAACTCATCTTCCCATTCACTGAGGGTGAAATCAGTGCTCATTTGGGGACCAGAATTTGACATTGATTTTCTTTCTTGGTTGACAGAGAAGGTGAGGTCAAGTGATGGGAAGCCAAAGTTGCCAGTTCTGATAGCGCCATGGCAGAAGCTGTAAACATGTTAGTGGCCAGAGTTCCACCAGAGCCACCTTTGACAATGTCACACATCATCATCCCATTATTCCATTATCTCATGTCAGCTTTCACACCCTTTCTGCAGCTCAACTTTTTTTGGCGCTGGGGTACGGTGCTCGTGAGAGCAGTCTCTGGAGAGAGGCTCTCATGTCCTGGATCCTTCAGCTCCACATGAGTTTCCTGATTGTGTGAGAGCCCTGCCTCTTCCTTTCACAGTGCAACCTGGGACCTTCCCAGGCTGCACTGGACAGGAAGCGCGACTGGCCTGGCTCCCACGGCTCCACATGCAAGGTAAGTGCGCGTGGGGCCCCAAAGTGATGCGTGACCACGCACCATTTTTGGCTTAAAGCTGAAAATGAAAAAGTGTGTGAGCGGTCCCTGCCAGGCCGTGGAGCATTGCGCAAATGTGAGTGTGTCATGTGGACCGCTCCTCACATGTGCAGGACGCTTGAGGGGCCCTTTCTTATTGAAAAATGTGAACGTGAAAAGGGCCTTAGTCTCCTTTTCTATGCGCTAAACATACCAGCTCCCTAACTCATCCCTCATAAGACTTGGTTTCCAGATTGTTGACTATGTTGGCTACCTTGCTCTGCACATATTCCAGCTGAGGTGCCCAGAACTGTACAGAGTATCCCAGATGATGTCTGACCAAAGCAGAATAGAGTAGTGCTAGTATTTCCCATGATCTAGGCATTATGTTCCTGTCAATGCAGTCCAGAACACCTTTTTTCCCCCGGCTGCATCACAAAAGTGACAATCAGGTTCATGGTGCAATGAGGACTTGAAACTGGCTCTGCACAGTTTTCAAGCCAATATACTACAAAGGCTGTTTACACACTACCATGCATAATCCCTTTCCCTAACCATTTGTTGTTGAGTGCCTGCAAGTCACTAGGGACTAAGAGCAACCCCAAGGAAAACCTATCATGGAGTTTTCTTGGCAAGAAAGAGGGTTTGCCTTTCTCTCAGCCTGAGAGGGTGTGACTCACTCAAGGATAGCCAACGGGTTTCTGTGGCTGAGCAGAGATTCCAACTCTGCTCTCCAGAGTCCTATTCCAACCTATACCATCTAGGTGTTATTCTCGGTTTGGCCTTTGTTTCAGATTACACACAAATTAATTAATAGAGGTAACTTCTTTGTTTCTATCAATTAAACTGTGAAAAGTGAAAGGGAAATGAGTATGCATGTGTGTGTGTGTGTGTTACTGTTTAATACTCAGAGTATAACATAACTACAAACCAGGAGGCTTCAATAAAAAACAGTAGAATGTGTTTAAATCAATATGAAAAAGCTTAGCTTACAATGGCAACATTTGTAAGTTATTGCTATGTGGGACAAAAAGCCTTCTGCATTTTTAAAGACAATTTTATGAGTGTTAGAAAAGTTAAGAGACTCCTGGTCATACCAGCAGGAAGGCTCCCTACATCTGCACCAGGAAGGAATGCACACACAGCCGGCAGTAACTTACAATGAGAAATATAGATGCGATCTTTGACTTTTCAACACTAGAAAACATTTCCATTGTTTAGTTTCAGCATCTGCAACACATTCCTAACCCCTCATAGCCACCCACCCCTAGTTCCCCACTCTGGTCTTTTACCCAAGAGATTGTGGATGTTTATGATGTGCATACCAGCAGTGACGGTTAAGCAGTTTAGATTTATTTTTTAGATAACACTTTTCAAATGATGTCATTCTGAAGAATAGGGAATTTTAAACCACTACAAAATATGATCTGTTGTTTCTAGGCCTTCCATGATAAAATCATCCTATATAACATCCCATGTACCCAACTAGTTCTCTGGGCCAGCGTGCTGCCTTGATCATCACAGGGCCATCCATAACCTCTGTGTGTTTTTGCTGTTAGATTTTTGTGCAGACATGCACATGTAGAAGAGCTGAGCTGCAAAGATCAAAGAAGCCTTCCTCTTAGTTTAGTGATTGCATGGGATTGAGGGACAATTTGGAATTCTTTTCCATTTGGTAAGCTATTTCAGCCACTGGCAAATTCAGGACTGACAAACTTGTCAAAGTGATGCAGCAGCCAATAAAGCCAATGCAGTACCTTGATGACTATGCAGTGGTCAGTAAGAGCCAGCATGAGTTTGTCAAGAACAAATCCTGCCAAACTAATCTTATGTGTTTGTTGAATTAGGTCAGTATTTAGTAAATGGTGGGAATGCTGTGGGTGCTATTTATCTGGATTTCATTTGATAAGGCTCTCCACAACATTTTGATTAGCAAACTGATTATACATGGAAACACCATTAGATGGATCCATAGGTGATTGGAAAATCATGTTCAAGGAGTTGTCATCAATGGCTGCATTTCAAACTGGAAAGAGGTCTTGAGTGGAGTGCCTTAGATTTCTGCCCTATGTCCATTAGTCTTCAACATTTTTATCAATGACTTAGATGATGGGGTGGATTGAATCCATATCAAGTATATAGATGATATAAAACTGGGAGGGGTGATTAAGATACTGGAAGATAGAAATAGGATTCAAAGGGACCTAGATAAACTAGAAAATTGGGCAGAAACTAATAAAATGAATTCCAGTGGTGGGGGAAAAAAAAAAAAGCAAAGTTCTATATTTAGACCACAAAAACCAAATGCACAGGTATAGGGTGGGAGGTACATGACTCAGCACTACTGTGTGCATAAAGCACATTGGAATTATTGTTGATCATAAATTGAACATGAGCCAGCAGTATGATACTGAAGCAAAGAAGGCAAACGCCATTTTAGCCTGCAAATTTAGAAGCATAGTTTCCAAGTTGAGGGAGTAGTAGTCCCAGTAAAAATGTCCAGCTGCTTCTATAGGAGAATTTACACATGTGTAAAAAAACTTCTGGAGAAAGTTCAATTCCTTTTTTTTTTTTAAAGTTCATAGAATAGTGGCCGCATTTTTTTCCTGTACTGTCAGCCAGTACAAATCTTGAGTTTTTTTTTTTTTTTTTTTTTGCTTTTTTGCTTTTAATGAAAGCTGGAAATCTAGGGCTTTTGTGAGAGAAGCAAATGCTCCATTCCACCATTGATGTCCATTGCTGCTGTGGTAACACAGTCAATAGAGGTAGTGGCTAGTCTCCTGAAAGCTTTCTTCTGCTGTTTCTAGATTGTAATACTGTGGAATAGAAGGTCTGGAGGCTATAGTAAAGAAGCTCATTACTATAAAAACTCTAACAAAAGTAAGACCTTTTCTATGCAAGTGTATATACCCTTGGTTTATATTGTGATTGTATTTCTACAGCATTCAGATCTTTTAAAACTCACAGAAATAACAGTATTAGATCAGAACAGAGCTGTCTTATTGACCATTATTCTGGAATTTCTGCTCCAGAACAGTGCTGAGAGTCCTGGGCCCTTTCCGCAACTCACCTTTTCTCAGTGCCGGGGTGCGGGGATCGCGCGAGCAGCCTCCAGAGAGTCTCACATCCCTGCTGCTTCAGCTCTGCACGAGCTGCCTGCTCCCGAGCAGGCAGCACGAGAGCCCTGCCTCTTCCTTCCGCAGTGCAGCCTTGGAGTTTCCCAGGCTGCGCTGGGGCAGGAAGTACGACTGCTGTGGCTCCAGAGGCTTCACACGCATGGCAAGTGCATGCAGGGCCATGGAGCAATGTGCCATTGTGCACCATTTTCGTCTGAAAGCCAAAAATGAAAAAGTGTGCGAGCGGCGCCTGCCCTACCCTGGAGCATCACATGATTTTGAGTGCATTGTTCAGATTGCTCCTCACAATCGTGTGATGCTGAGGGGCCCTTTCATATGGCAAATGCCGTGTGAAAAGGGCCCTGGTCTTGCAGCTGCATTTTTTTCAATAGGAATGACCTAAGCTGTTACCCTAAACCTCTCGCTGATTAGCTGGATGTGTGTCTTTATGTGTATATTAAAATAGACAACTAAATAAATAGTGGATTGAGGAAAATTACTCCCCCTTGTTTCCCTGTTGTTGTTGTGTGCCTTCAAGTCATGGCAACCCTAAGGCGAACTTATCACAGAGTTTTCTGGGGCTGTGTGTGATGCACCCAAGGTCACCCAATGGGTTCCATGGCCAAGCATGGAATTGAATCCTGGTCTCCAGGGTTGTATCCCATCACTCAAACCACTCCACTACATGGCTCTTAAAAGTTATTTCTGACTCATGGCAACCCTAAGGTGAATCTATCATGGGGTTTTCTGGGGCTATGTGTATGATGCACCCAAGGTCACCCAGTCAATTTCCAAAGCCTAGTCCCCAGGATTGTAGGCCAATGCTCAAACCACTATACCACACTGGCTCCCATATCATCAAGTAATGGTGATGATTTTGGCTGCCTCAATTGGATGATTTTGCCTGCTTGAAATCATCCAGTTTCCACAATCTCCTAGCTGGCAGCTTTTGAGACAGAAGTCCTTGGTACAAAACATTCAGTATGGAATTAATATATCCTGCTCTTTTTCTAAGTAAATCAACGAGTCTCAAGTGGTCTCTTATCTAGGGCACTGCTCAGAAATAGATCCTCCCTTAACTTCAGAAGATGAAATTATTAAGTGCCTTATTAACTGTCTTCAAACCAGGTACATAGCATCATTTCCTGCTGTCTTCTATCTGTATCAATGTCACAGTGGCTTTCATATGAAACATAAAGCAGGTTTATACTCAGGATTTATTTTGAGTATAACTTGTACAGGTGATGACACTTCTCAGACCTTAACTCTGATATTCTAGGCAAGTTCCCATCACTCTCTTCAAACACTTTAAAAAAAAAGCTCTCCCTGTTTAGTGTATATTTAGCTGGCTATTATTTTTAGCTACTACATTTCCAATAACTTATTTGGTCTTTTAACATAGTATATTTATTACCTTAGTTAATATGTATAATAAATTTAGCAAATAAACTAAAAGAATGAATGAACAAATCAGTAAATGTCCTGATCTATATTCTTGCGAAGTGGCTGTTCTTATAATGGTGGTTTGCAAGGACATCTGGAGGTTAAAGTACATTTTTTAAGCTATTTAAAAGGTGAAAGATTATACGATCTGAAGAGAAACCAGAGGTTTTTTAAAGCTATTCAAGAGAAGGCACATTCCACCAAATGTGGGATCATAGTGCTGGACCTACTGATATCAGGAGGTAGTATACCATGTGGCCATATGTTTACTCATGACAGTGTGACTGCTCCAAAGAAACATGTTCTCACCAAGGCTAAAGTAACTATGCATGCATGACACCCAGTGAGAGTTCCCTGGCTAGATGTACAGGGTTTGACTTGTTACCTATCCTTCCATGCTTACAAACAGTATCTTTGGCTTCTTGATTGACTAATGCTTAGCTGAAGCAGGCATTGTGCTTGGGTAGCTGATTTCAGAACTCTTTCCTTTGGATAGGTTCTATTATAACATTAAAGTTTTCTAAAAGTTCATTTCTAATCCTGAATTGTCTCTCCACTGCCCTTGCCAAGGAAATCAAAGTCACAATTAGAAGAGAATTATTCTAAAAAGCTTCCAAATATGTGATCTATCTGTTAAAGACACGCACTCTAAGACAGATTCTCCCCACATATAAGTTAAACATATTAGCTGTGATATCATGTTTGTGGATAAAGCATACCATACAAGCACTTAACATATCCCTTCTGCCCCAGAAGGCAACTTTCATGAGTTCGGGCTCACTACCATATATCTGTATTGGCTGAGGCAGGGAGGATAAAAGGGAAGTGACCAAGGAACACCTGTCTCTACTTTGTAGCTGAGGAAAGAGAACTGAGATTGTTATTCCTGATCTTCAGTGATTCTCCCTCAGGAAGAAGCCTGAGGTCTTGAAAGCTGGCTTGGGAGGGAGACATTGGACAAAGAGGTAATGAATACCTCATAGTGGAATTCCAGAAGGACACACATGTGTAACATTGGGTTATGTGAATATATATCATCAACAGGAGTATAACCATTATCAACATACATTTGAATGCATGTGATTTATAACTCCACATGTATATTGACAAAACGAATGAAAAACTTTATGAAAAACAAGTGATATGGAAGAGGATAATCAAGAGAAAGCATGATATTGTCTGCTTTTGGTCCAAAGTAATGACATGCTAAAGGCATGACACAGCTAAAGTTAAGGATTTATAAAGTCCCACTGGTTACAGTAGGAGAGATTTAAGCAGATATCTCTCCTACTGAAATAAATGAGATTTAAAAGGTCCTTAACTTTAGTGAGATTGGTTCTGTTTGAGAAAGAAATGCATAAATGTGACAGCACAGCCCAATAAAATCCTTTCTTGTCCTTCTCATAGATACAACTTCACCACTCCTTCTCTGTTAATAAATGAAATATATTATTAAATGTTCCTCCTGGCCACACAAAAGAAAGAGGCTGGCCATGAGTTTTGAGGACAATGCATGTGTTACATATGTCTCCAAGTCAAATCAGACTTATGGTGATCCTGTCATACATTTTTCTTCCTCTCTTTCCTTCCTTCAAGACTGTGAGAGTGTGACTTGGTCTAGGTCACCAGTAGATTTTCATGGCAGAGCAGGAGTTCAGACCCTGGTGTCCCAGAATCCTAGTCCTGCTCAAACCACTATATCACTCTGGTTCAGGACAAGAGGCCACTTTATTTACCTAGGGTCTTCAATGTTGGAAGCAAAGAGGCCTCACTGCTTGTAAAATGGTGAGTGAGAAAGGAGATTCCAGATAACACACCTGCCCTTTTGTTTCACCTCTCTATTTCTTTTCTTCTTTTCTATATTCAAGCCTTTTTGCTTCCTTCTTGCTTGCAGGGAAAGGCACTTTCCACTTTTTGCAAAAGTTAGTTAGTCCTTTGTCTCCATTTGGGAAGGGAGTGTCCATGAGGCTTCTGTCTCAGGATGGACACTAACCAAGATCACACATGAGAACCAGCTTCAGGGGCTCTTGTATTGAAGTATAGGTAATCTTCTTTTTTCTATCTCCTTTTCTGTCTCAAGATGAATTTCTTAAAACAATAACTGTAATTTTTTCTTTCTTACCTTGCAGGAGCATTCTGAGTATTTCCCCCTGTTTTCTACCACAACCTCATATTGCACTGGCTTTGCTGCACTGTGCTTAATAGAGATACCAGCTGTTCCTACATTCAGATAGGCTGAAACATGTGAAAGTGTTACCCTGATTTCTGGGGTCCCTTGGGGGACACCTCAATGTGCTCCACATGATGGGGAATGGAAACTAGCCAGAGCACAAGCAATAGCAATGCGAGAGGCAGGGTAACCTAGCGGGGTCTTTTACCCAGTTTTTACGGGATCAAGCCAAGCCAAAAACCAAACAAAAATTTCCAATAAATGATTTTATTGAAAGAAAGTCTCACACAGCAACACACTCACTCACACACTCACTCAAGACCTATTAAGAAGCAAAAGAGAGGAAACTGCATAGGGGAATATTGAAGGGGTGTAGCTGGGGTGATACTGCACCTTTTTCCTGAAGTCTTTGGTCTGGGAAAAACAGCAGAGAAGTGGGACTCAGCACGGAGAGGGCTGAGGGGATCACTCAACAGACAGAGAAACGGTCTGCTGGGATGACTGGAAGGGATCCAAAGAACCACTCAAAAATAGGAACTATTTGTAGGGGGAAAAGTAGCTGGGGACAACAATGGGTGTTGGAGCGATAATGAAGCTCCACCATGGTAATTTCCTTTGTGTGATGGGATTGCAAGGTGTTGCCAAAGTCTCAGGATCCTCGGCAGTGTTAGTTTGTGGTGTGACTTCATGTAAATGGTCCTCGCCTTGTAGAATATTTGCTCAACTTGGGACAGACATGCTAATCCCCTCAAGTCAGCGTCTCAGGGCTGAGGGCCCTTTGTTTATTGTGGGTTTACACATCTTGAGGACTCCTGGGGCTATGTGACTGGGGATTTTACTGGCCTGACCCAGTTTTTGATCTTTGACCATTGCTGTCTACATGCCCATCCGGGTGACCTCTCAGGCACATTGAATCATATTTTAATTTCAAAATTGTAGACCCTGGGATAGGATTTTTCCAGTGGAGTAACAAAAGCTGATGTTGATGCCAGATCCTCAGCCGTATCTTAATTACAAGCCAAATCAATATACTTTGAAACTGACTGGCCAACTCTTGTTAAGGGAAACTTTCCTAAACCATTCCCACCCCAAGCCCCAGAACTCAAAATATGAATTTATGTGCACTTGCCACCAAAAGTAGCATTATCCCAAAGGGCAAGGCTGTGAATTTCCTTTCACCAAAACCATACCTAAGTGTGTTCACTAGTACTTGCCAGTTCTTACTCTTTCTGCATAACCCTGCTCAATAATCAACCATTTAAGTAGCAACATCCCAAGCAAATCATCCCCAAACCCTTCTAGAAACCAAGCAAGGTATACAAAAACAACTTTGTTAATGAAATGCTACAATGGGGATAGGAAAAAAAGGTTCTATGCTGCCCCAAAGCAATCAGCAATAGGCTCCACTGTCCAAAAGAAGGGGGTGGGATGAGCAAGAACCGTAAGAGTCTCTTTCTCTTACAAGGCCCAGCTAGCACCATCACCATACTCAGCATCCTAACACAAGTGTTATGATGGCCTCTTTCTGACAGGGCAGGCAAATGGCCATACTGTTCAGCAACCACATGATGGCTGGCACCAACAAGGAACCAACATGTCTTGGAGTCTGAATTATTATAAATCTGAAGTTTTGCACATGATTCATAGTTCAAATTTCAAAAGACTGATATAAACATTTCAAAAGACTGATATAAGTTTGAAGCATCTGCTCTAACCCAGCTTATTTACCTTGGAAACAACAAACAGTTGAGATCTTGACATTTGCATTTCTGTTCCATTCAGATGTCATACTTCAAATCTGAGGCGCAGACCTCTAAGCAGACCCCTACACAGACCCAAAGCTTGCGTGCAGAGTGTCTAGTGGAGAATTATTTATAGCAGTTAAAATTCAATTTGTTTAATTTTATTGTCAATTTGCTTTAGAAAGACAAAGTGCAGAGACTTGGCTTAGAGATGGGAATGTATTCACAATTAACATTTAGGCAGTCTTTAAAGAAATGGTGTACAGGCAACAGCAATAGAAAACACATAAAAAAATATGATTTGAACTAAGAATAGAAAGGAAATATAATGTAAGTTTGAATTAGAGAAAAATTGTTAGCAGAAATATGCAATTATAGTTGATAAGTTGTTCTTGGTGGTGGTGTTGCATTCTCCCACAATGAACTAAAAAACATTCACCCATAGTGATAAATGAATACTGACTAGTGCCTTTACTATAATGATAGATCTTGATTTTGTTCTGGAGGCCATGACTCCATAAAGTTTTACATGGAAGCAAGGCCTTACCCACACCCCTTGGATTTTCAAGTTGCATTTGAAAGGTGGTATAATTCTTTACATTATTACATATTGCACAATATTTACAATATTAAATATTGTATTGTATTGTAAATTCACCTTTTTCCAAGCATCAAAATGCACCTGTGCTGATAAACCTATGATATGCATGAGGATGGGCAGATAGTGAACTTCAAAGTTGAGTCTATTTTTGTTAAAAGGGGAAGATAAATAACAACCACCAGTTGCTGTACCTTTTCATGGTGGTGAGATTGTGTGCTGCTATAAGGCAAGAGGTTATGCTGATAGCAACAGTGCTGCTGGTAGAGTCTCCCATGCCAGACAGGGTTTTGCTGAGGAGTCAGCCTAAATATGCCTAACAGCTACTGGGCAGCAGTAAGTGTGTATGTGTGGGGGGCAACTCTGGCAGAGGGGTTTTCAGTTTAGGGAGGGACATTTGGGATTCTCAGCTAGCGACCTCTTTGGCCTGAGTAACCTACAATACCCAGAATTGCACAGGATGTTGAAAGTGTAATAATAGCACTATAACAATGTAGTGTGGAAATGGCCTGTGTTGGAGTCCAAGAGGAAATTGATCATAGTCTAAAATAGGTCTTGTTGTTAATCATAGACAATTGACCTGCAAAAGTAGCAAACAGAACAGAATCAAAGGTTGTAGGAAAATTTGGTCTAGATGATACGAAAAGAACCAACTTACCTGAAAGAATAGAATAGTTCTATAGATACTATGGGCTGCTAAAAAGATAAACAAATTGTTACCGCAGTTGCTGGCCCGGACTTGAGGGATATTAGATATCATCTCGATATCAATAATTTGGCCTTCTTTACCTATTCCTCTCCATGTGATGTGAGGTCCCCCAGACAAGCTTGCAGACAGGCACAGCCGCTAATCGCTGTAATATTCCATACAAATACAGGCAGGCCAGAAATAGCTGCCCCACCGCTTCAGGAGACCTCAAAGGCAAGTACTCTATTATGTATGCATGCTACTTACAAAGAACTCCTTGCCCCGAGCAGGCAGCTTGGTTAGACAAATCCTCATCTGTCAAGCACTCTGCATTTGCATACCGTCTACTCTATTGACAATTTGGACTTAACTCAATCATGCTAAATTCTGACCTTTCAGAGGCTTTGTCTCCAGCCCGAAATTCATTGTTTTTCCCAAGTATGAACTAGCCTATGGCCATAATTTCCTCTATAAAAACCTCTGACTTTGAGAACTTCTTCAGATCGCTCCCGATTTCCATCCCACTTTGCTGCCGCTTTGCTTGGTGAGCCTTCCCCTCAGTCCCACGTACTGAGAACTCCATACCTCCAAACTTCTGCTGCAGACTACCCGGGCTTCAGGACAGGTGTAGTATTACCCAAACCAACAGCTCCTCTAAAAATCCCTCTATCCCACTCCAACCTTTATTTCTATAGTTATCTGAGTGAGTGTGCTGCATATGCTGTTTGATTGTATTTTAATAAAAACCACAATTATTATTTCAGTTCTGTTTGCTCCTTGACTCGGCCTGACCCCGTAGACATTGGGTAAAAGATCTCGCTCCGTTGCCCTGCCTCTAGTATTGCTAGCTTGTACTCTTTGCTAATTTCCCCAACTTGTATAAATTTGGAGCGCAGTTAGGTGTCCCTCACAGGACCCCCAGAAATCAGGGTAACAAAATGGCTGCTTGAGCAAATCAACCCAAACTCTTCCTAGAAACCAAGATGACTAAACTGAGACTGTCATAGCATGGATACATCACGAGAACGCCTGACAACCTGGAAAAGCCAATAACGCTAGATAAGGGAGAAGGCAGTAGGAAAAGAGGAAGACCACATACATTTGGATGGAGTCAATCAAGGACTCCATGGCCCTGAGTTTGCATGACCTGAGCAAGGCTGTTGATGATAGGATGACTTGGAGATCTCTCATGCATCAGTTGCCATAAACTGAAGTCAATTTGATGACAGTTAAGAACAATGGGACAGTAAACAACCATTTCTTATATATCAAACTTATTCTTAAGAAGACATTCTATCAAGCTTCTAAGAAATCTCTTATCCCATTATTACCTAACTAAAGAGTTGCTTGGCTTTTAACAATCCTAAAGCATCATGGTTCCCTCACCATTCTTTTAGGCAATTAAGCAGCCCAAGTTGGTTAAAATGACTGTCAACTTACAGATGAGATTCTGCTGGAAGAATAGAAAATCTGACATCTGAATGTTGTACCCCACTGTCAAATTGCTTCAGAGAGACTGAGAGCTCTAAATCAAAGGCACAGTGATGTATTTTTAATGACTTGTACCTTGTTGGAAGAGGAATGAGAGGACAATAGAGAAGATGAAGTAACACCTCTTCCTTTTGTCTCATTTCACAATAGCACATGCAACCAATAAGCTTCATGACTCTTAGAAATGATGCTCAGCAGCTTCTGAGACAAGGTTAACTATCAGGGTTCCACCACTTCTTTGTATAAAACAGATCTCTCCAGAACCAAATGACCATTATTTAAGAATTTCAAAAGGAAAGAACAAAAGTCTAATTTGTCATACAGGTGGAAAATTGTACAAAAGAAACTTTACAAGAACATTGAAAAAAATCCATCCGTTTGAGACTAAGGCTTGTTCAGCAAAGTTGTATTCCCCATTTCCTGGAGTATAGACAAGTAGTTAGACATTAGTTTTGGATGCCCCCTTTGCGTCGTGTAGCATTGCAGGGGGGAGGTGCATTTGCTGGTGTCCTATGAAGAGAGGCCAATAATTAATTACTTCCTAGTGTGAATACAACAACATTCAAAATTGGGGGTGGCATCAGAGCTCATGCTACCCTCCCCATCTCTCTTTTGCAGCCAAATTCAACCTATCCTTCTATCTCTGACGCAGTGTACACTTGCTGCTCACTTTGGGGGCTGCATAGGATTTTTTTTTATGAGAAGCCCATGTTGACTTTCTGTGATCGTGGCATTCCTTTATAAGTGCTTACAGACTGTTTAATGATCTGCTCTAGGACCTTTCCTGGTATTGATGTCAGACTGACTGTGTGGTAATTGTTTAGACATTTTTTTCTCCTTTTCAAAGATGGGGACAATATTTGCCCTCCTGCAGTCTCCTAGAATTTCTTCTGATCTCCATGCGAGGTTGGCGTACCAGGAATTTTTGGCCAGGGAGCAACCCACCATATGGGTTTATCTTGGGGCTCAGGTGTCTTACCAAGGGGAAGCTGCAGAAGAGGTCTAGAGGACACCACTATCTCAGCTGATCCCATACTAGGTCTACCCCCTTTTGATGATCTGAAGGAATAAATCTAAATAGGTGTTAGATAAATACAAATGGCCCATATTCTACACCTAATTTCTATTGTGTGATCTCATTATTTCATGGGTTGGTCAGCAAATAGATATAAATCTCAGATGTAAAAGTGGGGTCTAATGACTGTTGTTCAAGCTAGAGAAAGTGCATAAAGAGAGAGAGGGAGAGAAAGATGATATATAGACAGACAGAAAGACAGTCTTCTTTACAGGTTCTTGTCAGTTAGCCTTATATAGATTAAGGAGATCTCGTTAAAACATTTGCTAACATGTTTTAATGCTCATACTTGTGAGGCAGAAAAAATAAATAGGCACATTCTGTCAGTAGATTCAACTCTTTAAATGTATGGGGAAATCATAATTGGAATCTTTGGATGCCCCTTTGGTCTCTCTGAACAAGGAAGGCAGTGAGCTGATCTATCATAGAAGAAAGTACCATGCATATAGAATCCTCTGTATAACTAGCAGGCAGCCATACTTAGAAAAAATGTAAAACTGAGCACATAGAGTTGGAATCATTCATAATAACAAGACTTAAAAGATTTGGACTGTGAGGGTCAACACATATTTTCCAGGTCAGCACACAGCCTCCAACATTTCATAGAAAAGACCAGAAACATCTATGTGTGTATATAGTACTTCTCAGCTAGAACTACCACGTCAGAAATATCCGAGGCTCTGAGATTTCAAGGCTAAAACCTGAGACCGAGGGATGAGTCCTTGTGATGTCACAGGAGGCCAGTCTTGGTGATGCCATTCTGAGAGTGACATTACAAGGGGCACCCCTGTTGATGCCATTAAACAAAATGTATTAAGTACTGAACACAGTTATGCAGAGTGTGGCATTCAAATATAAGACGCCAAGTTTAACAAAGAGGGAATACACACATACATGCATATATAGACACAGGTACACAGTTTTCAAGACAGCACTGTCTCCTTGAGATTCCTCCCCTTTAGCCAGATGACTGTAGAAGAGGGCTAGACCCTGAGATATGGGGATCCTATCCACAGATCATACAAAGAATGAATGGCTGAGACCTCTGTAAACATCGATGAAGGTTCTTTTCTGTCTGTTCTGTGTGGTATTCCTTTAGTCCCAGAACAATGTATCTTACATATACTTCTGATTTAAGAAGAGAAATATTTTCTGATTCCTTTTTGTGACTCCTTTAAGACTGCTTAATATAATGCTCAGTCTCACAGTGGATATCTTATTTATTATATTAATTTTTTTCTAGATTATTGGCATGCAGCACTTCTGAACCAGAGCAGTATACAAGAATCAAGATCCCAGCAGTATAAATATGTGAGAAAACTAATAACCTAAGAACAATAATAAATCATTGCCCAATGAACAGAAGGAAGATAGAAAGATAGGAGTCTTAAGTGAAGGGCCAAATCAATCATAACAAGGAAGCACCATAAGAAGCTGAAAATGTACACAGTTGAAATGAAACCACCCTATGGCTACATGAAGTTGCTGGAAGGCCTCCAGCAGCCTTCTTCTGTGCAATACCAACCTGAATAAAAGTGATTGATTGGTTGATTCATACCTTCCATTTTCTAAATGTCATAAAGGTGAATGGACAGGTCCCTGGCTGCTTCACTTCATATCCTGCTAGGAGCTGTTCAATAAGGAAAAGCAGCTTCTAGAGGTGATAGGTACATTCACTTCACAAGCTATGTGTTGTCCATCCTGTAGACCAGGCCTGCACAACATATGGTTCAAGGGCTGCATGCGGCCCGCCAAAGATTTTAGTGCAGCCCCCATCACTCGTGAACATAAAGGCCAGAAAAGGTTACAGTGATTAGGTTGCTGATGGTTTTGAATGAACCTGGTTGAACTGTTATCTCCTTCTTCCCTCCAGGGGGCAGCAGAGAGCCAAGCTGATGCTACCTTTTGCCCTTGCACAAAATGGTGGCAGTTGCTTCTTCTCCTTCTGTTTCCCTCGAATGGGCGGTGAGGGCAGAAGTGCCTGGGGAAAGGAGAAAACCAGCTGGGGCTGGAGGGGGGCAAGAAAGGAGGTGGTCTCCTCCTTCCTGAGCAAGCCAACATGGACTGTTGCACGGTGAACTGGAACCCTCTGGGGGAAGCAGCTTATTAAAGGTCAGTGTCCTCATTCACCTCATCCCTCCTAAACTGCATTGGAAAACATTAAATTGCATTTAAAGATTGCAATTTAGGTCTATTCTGGTGTGCACCCTCATAAATTCCACCCTCACCAACTAGAATTCCCCTTGTTTATCGTCCAAATCTATTTTCTTCCCCCTTCCTCCTAAATAATACTTTTTTCTGCCATCCCAAATTGTTCCCCTCTCCTTTGATCTTTTTCAAAGCTTTTTCAGATCTTTAGCAAATTACATACTGCTACATTTCTTAAGCCATAGCTGTCTTGTCTTTCCAATAATCCTATTTACTGGTTTTGTGTAATCACAACTTGCCACATCTGCATTATCTCAGTCATCCTAACAACAGGTCAAGAAAGTATGACAGTGGCCATTTCTGCTCTTATTCCAACATACTATGGAATCCTGGGGGGTTGCAGTTTAGGGAGGAGCCTTTAGAATTCTCAGCCAGAGAGCTTTTTGGCCTCAGTAAATGACAAACTCCAGAATCCCACAGGACGTTGAAAGTGGAATAATAGCAGTACAACTGTGTAATGCAGAAATGGCCAGTGTTGCATATTCGTGGTGGTAGATGAAATTTAAAGGAGGAGGTTTCCCTAAGATTGCTGTGTGAGTTTGTAGTAGAGGCAAGATTTGAACTTTTTAGCCATGGAAAGCCACTGGGTGATGTTGGGCGGATCACACACTCTCAGCCCCAGAAAATCCAATGATAGGTTTGCCTTAGGGTCACCATAGTCAGAAACGACTCAAAGGCACACAACAGCAATAATTCACTGAGTCTACTCTGGTGAAATAAAAGCTTTCCCAGAACTTGAAAGCATTGATTTTAAAGACTATAGCTTCCAGAATTCCCCAGTCAGTAATCATCCTACCTGGGGTTTTGGGAGGTTGCAGTTCACCAAAAGAAACTTTTATGAAGCTCTTATTTGAAAGGATGTCATGTGAAAGATGAAGCAAGCTTATTTTCTGCTGCTTAAGAGATTAGGGGCCTTTCCACACTACACTGTTCTAGTGCTATTATTCCACTTTCAACATCTTATGGAATTCTGGGGTTTGCAGTTTAGGGAGGGGCATTTAGAATTCTCATCCAGAGAGCTCTTTGGTCTCAGTAAACTACAAACCCCAGAATTCCACAGGATGTTGAAAGTGGAATAATAGCACTATAACAATGTAGTACGGAAAGGCCCTAACTGTGCCAAACAGCTACTGGTCAGCAGTAGTAGTGCGTGGGGGTTACATGGACATATTAAAGGTAGATTGACTCATTCAACCCACAGCCATTAGTGCTCAGGACCTGAGCAGGGCTGTTAATGATGGGATGTCTTGGAGGTGTCTCATGGATTTGCCATAAGTCAAAGCCAACTTGATAACAAATAATAGTTAATCTTTCCAGGTACTGCTAGGATGCATTTTTCCAATTGACAAAATATTTTAAGCAGTATTTTGTGTGCATTTGAAATGTACACATTTTTCCATGGACATTCTTCAAATACACATTTTTTCCCAGATTTGTTTTCCAGCCAAGTCTCAGTGTGGGAATTCCAGAGTAAAAAATGTTTCTGTCCAGAGGACAGCCCATGTAGTATAGGCAAAAACTAGTCCAAATGAAACTGGATTCCAAACACAAGCTATACTTGTGTGACTGAAGCTTTCTCTAATATGTTGAATCCACTCCTGGAAAATGAGGCAGAGCTATCTAGCCATACTACTTACAGAACGGCTCCAACTCAAACATGTTCAGCAACATTTTCATCTGGATACGAAGTTACAGAGAGAGCGAGTGTGGTGCAGTGATTTTTGTGTTGAACAGGACTCTGGAACATCAGGGTTCAAATCCCTTCTGGTTCATAGAAACCCACTGGGTGACCTTGGGAAAAATCATAATCTGTCAAACTCAGAGGAAGGCAATGGCACCTTCCCTGTGAACCATCTTGCTGAGTGGAATATATGGGATTTGCCTTAAGGTTTGCATACATTAGAAATGAATTGAAAGAGCACTATAACAACAAAGGAAGTTATGGATAGAGTTTACTCATATCACTACTCAAAATGCTTGTCTTCCATTCACAGGAGAGAAATATCCATGTAAGTGTTGGGGGAGAGGACATTAAGCCCTGCCTCACCTGGCACCAGACCATGATCCTAACATATTGAGCTCTTTTAGAAGGATAATAAAAAGCACAGTTAGAGGGCAATTGTGCCTATGTTTTGTTGACGGAAAGCGCTGATTAAAAGAAGAAAGGCATTTTCTTTCCATCTCCTGTAGCTGCCACTAATTCATGCTAAATCCTCCCTTGGTCCATCCCCTCATGTCAAAAACCCTGGCATTCATTACTCTAAATGCCTCCTCAGGTTTTGTCTAGCTCACTTAATGCAGTTTATCACCACAGCAAGAGGGAAAAGCATGGGAAAATTAGGTTAATCAATATCAAAGCAGTTGTGCTTAGCTTTAAAGCTAGCAGACACTCAGCTTGTCAAACCTTTTACTATAGGCTCTATGCTGCCCCAGTCTTTGCATATTGGTGGCAGTGTTTGTAGAGTATGTGAACTCTTCATGGAGCAATACAAATATCAATATTACAGATGGATGTTTGCACATTATGACATCATGGACCTGTTTCACACAGAAAGGTGAATTCAGAAGACAGTAAAATAATGAAGGTGAAGGGTAGGAATGTCTTGGACCACCTGGTGATTAGGCCCATTTATAAGAGGTCTTCCAAATGCTAGCAGGCTGAGGACCAAATCTGTTGAGTGTTTTATTGTGGCAGATGATAATAATTCTGATAGGTACTTTATCAGTCCTGACAACCCCTGGATAATGGCCAGTGGGAAAGCATTTATCTAGCATGTGCATCTGCTTAAAAGCTGGAACAAGTCATCATCATTATTAAACAAGCCATGATTTCTATTTTGTGTTTTGCCTTGCAAGTATAAATGAATTTTCTAGAGCAATTGTTGTTATGCATATGTTCAGTTCTCACAGAAATTTGGTAGAACACAAGAGACCAAGTCCAGTTTCTAGTCCCGACAGAGTAGATCAATTGAATCAATTGGATTTACATAAGTGTGAGGTTATGACTCAGTAGTTGTTTTCATTGGTCTCTTCTACTTGGCACTAGCAGTTGGATTTAGCTCAAGCACTTAACAGAATATGTAAAATACACGACTAGCTGTTAACAAATGTCACAGCCCAAAACATGCTGAGTTCTGTGGGACTTAATCCCAGGTACATGGACATAGGGTTGCAGGTTCTATATTCACATACCTGAAACTAAGTGCCTATGAACTTAATGAGGCTTAATTTGAGTAGATATATATCAAATTTGAATGAAAAGCTGCAATCCCACACATAGTTCCTTAACAGTAAATGTTTCATTTAATTTATTTCTTAGTAGACATGCACAGGATCATGTTCCAGAAGTGTAAAAAGTTTTTTTTATCCCTTTTTTTGGAAAGTGTTGGCAGCCAGTGACTGAGTCAGTTGCTCCCCACATATTTCTAATCACCACTATTCATTTGAATGGTTTATATAACTTCACATTTGATGATTAAATGGGAAAGGGATGATAGAAGTGGTGTGGATGACATATGAAGTATCAGATTGTGGAAGTGGAGAATGAGAAAAGATCATTTATCAAAAATCTGGGCAAGATACACACAGACATAATCATCTCACTGATTTTCTTGCAGATTTATCATTTGAGAGGAGGTGAGGATTACTTAGTATCCATAATAAACTTCATAAACACTATTGGATTACTACATTTTCTGTTGTTGTGAAATGGGGGAGATTCGTAAGTCCTTTGCAATCTCCCCTTGGATCTGCCAAAGCCCATTATCTGAACTCTGAGATATCTCAGAGTGATTCAGTAAGATGATATTGATCAGTGTCAAAACCTCACATTTTATATTCAAGCTTAGGAATGATCATTTGCTTTATTCCCTCTCCACTGTTTGTTCTGCTCCAGATTCTTTTTTATGCTTTCCACATTATGGTGATAAGAATACTGTTTAAAGCAATCCCCAAGAAAGGTAAGGTTAGCTGAATATCTTTTAAAATGATAAGAATATTGAAGAAGTATTATAGTTTAGCATGAGATTAGATATTTAATAGGACTAAATATCAGCTTCTCTACTTGAGGCCTGGAAAGTGGTCAATTAAAATGGTATCAGGAGAGACTGCAGAAAATTAAAATTTAACATTTGTTCTGGGCAAATTAGTGGAAAACATTATTTGAGATAAAACTTTGAAGCATAGAGGAGTGGATGAAGTGTTGCTGAAGAGGAATCCACATGGCTTCTGAAAAGCAAAATCCCGTCTTGCTACCTTTTTAATTTCCTGAGAGTATCATCAAACTAGAAGTAAGTAATGGTTTCCATATCAGTGCAGTGGTGAATCCTTTGTTTGTTTGTTTAATAAAAACTTGAGAGAAGCTATTCAAGGTACTGAACCTTCTTTGCAGGTAGAGTTCAGCACCTTGAATGGCTCCTTTAAATTTGGACTAAAACCCAAAGCAGATTTACCACCCCATGGATATGAAAGCCATTAGCTGCCACTTGGGTTTGGACTCAATGGCTCTTGTGGTCTATTTTTCCAACTCTATGATTCTATGGTGTCAACAAGCATGTAGACAGGAGTAATCAACAGGCATTGTGTGTCTGGGCTGTCAAGCAGTCCCTTTTGTTATTTGGTCAAACCTTTATTTTGACAATGGGATTGCACCCAAGACTTCTCTCCCCAGTTTCACCATGCCTGCTTCCTCAGGTATGTATAAATGCCTATAAAGGAAAACCTCCACTCACACAGGAGTAGTATACATGAATATTCCATTCAGTTAGCAGCTGAATGTGTGGTAAGCACTCTGCATACATTTTCATGCAAACAAGGTCCCTTTTGTAGATATCACACGTACACATAGATCTTAGTAGACCTACTAATGTCTGATTTATGCCCATTTGTCCTCTGGAACAGAGACTGGCCTTTTTGGACAATTTAGAGTACTAAAGAGAGCTCAGTGCTAGGAATGGGGATGCACAACAACTTCAATATTCCTGGGCATTTCATTTCTGATCTTAGAAAAGCAATCCTTCAATAACAACAACAGCAAACCTACAAGGAAGATCAGAAAGAGAAACAGCAGTATTGGAATATATCCACAAACTCCAATCCATTGACAATGAGTTGAACAGAGACAATGGTTTCCTGTCACACTACATTACACACACTACAAGAGAGCCCTCTTGAGCTTGGGGCATTAACTAATGCTATAGTGTAACATTAGTTAACGCCCCGGGCTCATGAAGGCTCTCTAGGCTAGTTTATCAGATCTCCATTCTGGTTTCCAACTAGCATCACATTATATTTCAATAATGCCCTCTGCCTGCTAATTCATAGCTATAAAGGTCTTTTCCTGGGCTGAGAGAGGCACAAGAAGCCCAGCTTCCTGGCTAAGGAAGGAGACAGCTGAGAGAGGTGCCTGGCTTCAAGCAGCCAGGCCTCACACTGGATTTGGCTGAGGGAGGATTGCTTGCAAAGCCCCATTGGGAGAGATAGAAGGCAGGAAGGAAGAAGGATCTGGGAAGCAGAACTGTCTCCCTTCCTCACTACCTTGCCTGGCCTGAGTATCAAAATATAGTGTTTGGTATCATCTGCATTTCTCACTACTCATGTTAAGTTTGGCAACATATCCTTCTTGGATACGTGGGACCTACTGGATAGATATATTTATATGGTACAAAATTTTCACTTGATCACAGCTGCTGCATTTGGTGTGCAGGTGTAAGTGCATCTTAATCTGCAAGCTTTCAATCCTGCAGAAAACTTGACATGAGTAATTAGAATGGGCACATAGGTGGGAATACAGTCATTCAAGATATTACCTTTCCTTTGCTTAAGAACAGCTGGAGACCTGGAGTCAAACCAAAGGAACATTCCATCTTGTTATGCAATAAAGCCACATTGTTTATCGTCCTGAAGCTCCTGAGAGGTAGAAATGCTGACAGCACTAAACCACCAGAAAGACAATGGCTCATAATTAAAACCAGCGCCTTCCAAATACCCATGATACCACACATGTTGGCAGTCTAATATCTATGATGCTACAATTAAGACTTGCTTAGCAGCACTCTTCTTCTTCTTCTTCTTCTTCTTCTTCTTCTTCTTCTTCTTCTTCTTCTTCTTCTTCTTCTTCTTCCTCTTCCCCTTCCCCTTCTCCTTCTCCTTCTCCTTCTCCTTCTCCTTCTTGGCAAAGTAATGCTACTTTGTCAAGTAATAAAATTGTTCAAAAACAGGCCAGCATACAACTCCTGCGTTCCTGCATACAACTCAGCTTCAGGACTGGCGTCCTTTATGACTTTCCAGTTGTTTTATGCGACTCTTATTATGATAAAATAGCATTCTAAATTCATTAAGCAATAACTCGAACAAGTATTCCCTCAATGCCTATGTTTCTCTGTGTCATTCTTTGCTACTGTGTTTTGCATT
>CAOLHI010004542.1:0-110502 GCA_948474755.1 Ctenosaura bakeri
ATAAAGGTTTGAATCCAACATAATCAGAAGTATAACTAGAGTGGAGGGAGGAGAATGAGGGCATTACATCCCATAAGAATTCTGCTTCCCTCACTGAAATTCTCCTCCAAGTTTCCACATTTCTAGCACTGGAGAAAGTAAAGCATTGAAATTCATTCAGACCTGGAACTCTTATATTCCTTGTCTTCACATTCCCTTTTCTTTGGATGCCTAAACTATTTCTAAATGCTTAGATTTTAAGTTACTGCAGTGCTAGAAATTTGGGGACTGAAGATAAATTTAATTTCTTGGGGAGATTATCCTCATTTTGACCTCCTATAAATACCTAATGTTGGTACTGAAGAGTGATGGAACTTCCTTCCCCTCTGCCTGCAGTCCTTGCAAGGGTTTTGGGATATACAAGAAATTGTGTTCCTCCCGTTTCTGTGGATTTCCACTATTCCACCAAAGTCCAACCCTAAATGATGTTCCTTGTTTTTAATACATGAATGGAAATTCCAGAAAACAGCCAGATGAAAACACATATGTAGCCTTTGCAACACTGGAAAATATTATATGCTAAAGCAATAAAATAGAATATAAAAATTCTTCTGAAAGCTTGGAGGCAGTTGTAGGATGGTCATGTCTTGTGGCTTACAGAGCATAGTCCTAGTTTGAAGGGTTGTTGAAGTACAGTTCTTTGTTGGAAGGTCTCATCTATTTGAAGGACTACCCAATCCAAGATAAAGAACCACAAGAAGGGATTACAGGGGTTTTATACTTGCTCATCAACAACTGGTCTAGACAGCAGACTAAATGGCCATTTAGGTCACTTCACCACAACATTCCCCACTACAGTGAGCCACACTGTGTTTCCATTTAAATTATCACAATTCTTTCCAGATTTGCAAGTATACATATGAGCTGGCATTTGTAAATTTTAGGCCGATCCATGTCCTATGAACATAAGAAAAACCATGTTTGATTGGACAAAATGTCTTTCTGGTCCAATGTTCTCTTCACCCAGTAGCCAATCAGCTGCTTATGAGAAGTCTGTTAAAAGGACATAGATGCAATTGCATCCTCAGCTTGTGTTCTTCAGCAACTGATGCTGAGAGGCATCCTTTCCAAGCAATGGAAATTATGTGCTGCCATTCCAAC
Source organism: Ctenosaura bakeri (assembly GCA_948474755.1). Taxonomy (NCBI): domain Eukaryota; kingdom Metazoa; phylum Chordata; class Lepidosauria; order Squamata; family Iguanidae; genus Ctenosaura; species Ctenosaura bakeri. Next base: position 1,141 of record CAOLHI010004542.1, read on the forward strand.
TTGTCTCCATTGATGGACCCATTCTTGTTAATTTGTCCAATCTCCTTTTAAAGCCACCCAAGTTGGTAGCCATAACTACATCTTGTGGCGGTGAACTGCACAGTTTAACTACATGCTGTGCAAAGAAGTACTTTCTTTAAAGTAGTTTATTGTCTTCTTTTCTTATAATCTTCTTCTGTGTCCTTTTTCATACCCTTCTTTCAGCAACATGCTTTCTCTTTTATTGATGATGCATAAGTGGCCATCCTATGAAAACAGCATTTGGGCTCAATATTGTTTCAAAATCCTGACCCAAAGAACCTATTTTTTCTCTATAAATTTGTATATGTACCAGAGACATCCTGCTCCAACTAAGTGTAACACCTTTTGTTTATTGTACAATATAGACTTTAATTCATAAAGGTTGTGACAGAATACATTCATTAGCCCTAAAGAGTTTTCATACTCTATTAACTTTTATGGTTGTGAGCTCTGTGGATACACTTTTTACAAGTTTGTGTTCCATATACAAACTTTGCACATTTGTGTGCAAAAGACAGTTATTTAGACTGGAATTCTTTTATTGCGTTTTCTTTCAGTGGCATCCAAAATGGAGACTAGGGGGAGCTAGAAAAGTGCCACATTACTTCTGGAATCAGCTTTGTGAAGTAACTGCCAAGGTGAACCCTGAGTAAAGTCCCGATGTATAAAAGGAAGGAAACCATTTCATTATTCCTTTGCTTTGGAGGTGTTGGGAAGACATAGGTTGCTCCTTATTTGTTAGTGTTTGCATTTTCCTTTCCCTATTTGTTTTTTAAACTTTGTGAGATTGATGCCTATATTTTCCTGTGCCATTTTCCTGTTAAAGTTTGCTTTAGCAAAGAAAATGCAACTGACCTCTGAGAAGAGAACAAACAAACTTATTAGCATAAACATCTTCTCTCCATCACTGATCACTATAGAAAAAAAATTATAATTGCTTCTCCATTTGGCACCTTTGCAGTTTGGCCTTGTCATTGCCAATATGGACTAGAACTCATCATTTTGCTTTGGGTGAGTGTATGATGATGAAGATGGTGTTCTGTTTCTATGCCCCAGTCTAATGATTTTGTTTACTCTTTAGCAGTCTCATTTCCAAACAATGACTGATCTCCTTTCCTTTGAAATTATGGTTCAGTAATGATTTTTGAAGCTTGGAGGCAGACAATGCCCTTCAATGGAATCCCTAATGTTGATGTGCCATTTTAGTTCAGCTTTATGTGATTTGCAATTGAAGGTAGAGTGGTCAGTTAATGGATCTTATCAAAAGATAGTCAGCAGGCTACATTTTGAAAATGGGTATGTCAGAGAGGGAGCTAGCATAGACTAGACTTTTATCTATAGAAATGCACATTCAGATGGCATAGTCCTAGTTTGATGATTCTGAGAATACATTTCCTTCAGTTCCTGTGAACTGAAAGTATACAGTCATAGTAGCTTTGCCCCTTCATCTCAAACATTTCACAGATCACTCTGCTTCATATTCTGCTTGCCTTCACAAACCTATCAAGCAATATGATACAATATCCTTAGGGAATGTCTGTGAATATCACAAGTATGCAGCAGGACTGAGCATGCAGCTCTTTCTAAACTGCCCTTGTAGTGGGATGTCAGTCCTGAAGGAAAGATCTATGCAATCAACTCCATCTATAGGCTTGTGGTATTCTGTAGTGGCATGGAACTGGGGAACTACCCAGTTAGTCTATATCAGCATATAAAGGGACCTTTGATACTTAGAGAAAGACATTTGTAGCATAAGCTTTCATAGATTTTGTTACACCAGATTCATTGGATGAAGTAGACTGAAAGCTTATGCCACAAACCTTTTTCTTTCAGCCTCAAAGGTGCTACAAGGTTCCTTTGTATAGGAAATAATGTGTAAGAAAGGGGTGAATGAAGAAATAGGGCCAATGAAAAGCAATTGCCAGTAGAAAGCTCACCAAGATGACCAAGAACCATTTGAGCCAGTTAAACCACTAAGCCAGTTAAAGCTGTGTTGAATCCGAACCAAAATCCACAACATTGGAAAAACTGACCAAAATGGTACAAAAATATGTGCAAGCTTTTGAGATCTTCAAATCTCTTCATCAGCTAAGATGCACAGAATTTCAAGACTAGCTGTCCTGTTGATAGAAAATAAACAATCATGTCAGATGAATAATACAAATCCCCCAACCCTGTTGATTCATTTGCTCATCTCAAAGCATTTTTTGAGCTAGAATTGAATATTTTTGAACTGAAGCTGAACATTTGGAAATGTTAATCACCAACCAGAAGATATGTAATTGGATACTGGTGTGTGTTCAAACTAAACTGGCTTCCACTTAAAAGACAGATGGGATATAAATTAAGCAAAGAAAGAAAGAAACTGGGAAGAGGAGACACTGGCCCAGATGAAACTATGTACAGCTAAACTGATGGGAATGCATACTATCCCCAAATCTAGCAAGTTATCAGACCTCTGCACATGGAACATGGAGGTCCATGTAGGCCTCTGTAATCAAATTTGGCTGAACTGTAAACATTTTTGGCTCATGGGAACCTCTTTAAGAGTGTGATTGAATGCAATTGCAGAGTCCTATACAAACTTAGCCTGTGAAACTGTTTGGGCGTGGGACTTACAGAGGTACCCACATTCCTCCCTCTCTCAGTTGGTCCCTACAGCTTAGCAGGCCAGGGTCTGCATAAGTCTTCAGGTACTACTTTTAAAAACTAAAGGTATTCTCTGCGGCATTGTGTGAGTCTACCAATGGAAGAGATATATTTTAATCTTTAGAGAACCAGTGTGGTATAGTGGTTTGAGTATTGGACTATGACCTTGGAGGCCACGGGTTGGTTCCTAGCTTGGCCATGGAAACCCAGTGAGTGACTTGGGGCATATAACACACAATCAGCCCAGAAAGCCCCATGAACCACCTTAGGGTCACTATAAGTCACAAACAACTTGGAGGCACATAACAACAACTTTAAACTTTATTCAGAAACAAAGTGATTGATAACATCCTGATTTTGGCAGGTTTTCTTCACCGTCTCAACATGGCTCACTCCGTGTACTACTCTTGGAATTAGGAATATAAATCCTCAACTATTTCATCCTCCTCTGTGAGAACAAAGAGTTATTATAGTTTTCTCCCCACTGGAGGAGAAAAGAAATATTTCTCTGCAGTATTCACCCTGTATCCAAGTATTCCACAGTATCACATAACATTTAATCCGAAGAAAAAAATATAGTTGTTGTTGCGGGGGGATTGCACAAAAACTGGTTTTCTGAGCAGAAAAGCTAGTTTCCTTTGCAGGAAACAGTGTTTTCTGTGTAGGAAACCCATTTTCTTTGCAGAAAACAGGTGTGGGTTTTTTTTGTTTTTTTGGTCTGCAATCATCATGTTTTTCTCCATAGATTAATTCTTCTGCAATGCTGGGATGTTGAATGCCAGGAAGAAAATTGCACGAAGTTCTTGTTAGTATATTATTTTTTCTGATGGCATGTCCCAAGAGTCAGGAAACACTGATTTATTTATTTATTTTGGCCTGGGAATGAATTAATATGAATATTATTTCCATCTGTACTTGGAATTGTTGAACATAATTTTGGGGGGTTATTGTCCATCAAAACATATAGTACAAGAAGATTCTAAATTACTGCTTTTGATTCAACCTAAACTTGGTGATTGCACACATGACATATTTTCATGTGGATGCTGATGAGATCAATGATACATGTGAATGTTTCCTTTTGATAAAACAGATGAAATCAGAGACTCCACTTCGCCACTGGCTTGATAGATTTATGCTGTATGTGAGTGAAATAAATTCACTTACAACCACCATTGCATTAAGCCTAGAACTAAATTTTTGTCTTTTGTAAACTGCCTTGAGTCCTGTGATCCATTCACACACATAGTTATAGCTCTATTGTTCAACTTTAACTACCTTGGCAGCTTCCTATAGAATCCTGGAGTTTGTAGGTTGGTGAGGAACTAGAACTCTCTGACTAAGAATTCTAAATACCCCTCCCTAAACTTCCAATCCCAGGATCCTATAGATGGAACTATGGCAGATGAAGTACTACAATTCTGCAGTGTGAATGTACCCCCAGTCAGACAAAAATGTAGAATATAAGTAAAGTGATGAATGGATGGATGAAATAGAGGCCCCCACCAATAAAACCAATTTTACTGTTGTTTTGCTGTGAGGAAGAGACCTATCTGATAAAACTTCACCAGATTCTGCTTCAGGCACCAAACTTCAAGATGGATGGTTCTGTCTATTTTTAAATTCTATTCCTTAAAAGCTGTGCTGCTGAGAAACCAGATAAGGAGAGAACTGAAAAAGTTCCAAGCTGACTAGAAAAAGACAGTAGCATAAGGGCTGCTGCTTCTCCTTCTTCGCCCCTCTTTGATAGCAAGTTTCTTTTATTGTACAATGTAGAAGTGGCTCTTGACTGGAAATGTCTGGAATGAGTGTTCCCCAATGAATACTGCTTTTCCTAAGAAAGAGAATAGTTTTTAAACTATTTCAAGTATGTCTTTCCTCACAAACTCATAATTACATTAAAGAAGAAAAGGATGCATATTTTATGCTGAAATACCTATCTGACAATATATTGGGAAGAATCAAGCTAGTTTCTCTCCACTGACAGAAGGTGTTCCACCAGCAAGCAAAGAACAGGCAACTTTCCATTATTTCCCCCTCCTCCTATAGGCCCCATGTTCTCCAGCTCTGTTTGTGAAACCCACTGGAAGTGGCACAGAAGAAGCAAAGGAGAGAAGGAACACTGAGAAAAGGCCTTTCTTGGGCCCTTTTCACACGGGGTTAAAAAAATGGTGTAGAGCGACCTCTGATGGAGATCGTCTACACCATAACGTGGATTGGGGCGGACTACTTTTGTGTAGTTCCACACCCCAATCCACGCAGGGGTGACCGGAAGTGCCGGTGCCGCATGCTTTTTGAAAATCACTTTTCAAGTGGTTTTTAAAAAGCACGGGGCGTGCAGCCCCGTCCAGCCCCGTTGCAGCATCTGTGTGGATTTGCAGGCGCACGCAAGTGCACGCCTGCAGACCGGCCGGGGGGCGGACTTCTGGCTGGCGAGCTTCTCCAATTGGTGGAGAGCCTCTGCCAGTTGAAAGCTGCCATTTTGGGCGCTGCCCGACGCTACAGAACACCCGACGAGTGTGGAGCAGCGAACTCGCACTGCTCCATGCCGCGATGGAGTAAGGTAAGCCCCATTTTAGTGTGGTTTCCCTCGTTTCTCCGCCCGCGTGTGAAAAGGGCCTTGGTTATAGTCTGATTCCATGCTTTACCTGAAATATCTACATTGCAGAACTTTTGCTTGTTTGTTTTAAAAGGCTTGTCCCTTGACAGTACAAACACAAAGGGAAATAAGAGGGAGCAGCCTCAGCTGTACCATGCCTCTTATCTTGTAACATTGTTCTTTAGAGACTCTTCATGTGCTTAGATGCACTGTTCTCATGACTTCATGTGTTCAGTTCTGGTGAGCCTTAACACACATTAAGAGGGTTGCAGGGTCTTTAAAACAAGTTCTTAACACAGTAGTGGCAGTGGTGATGTTGTCATCAATGATGATAATAATGATGATGAAAATGTTGGTGATCATGTTGATTTACTGCAAATGGACTTCACCACTTTCAGATTTGCTTTCTTTGTTCTTATTGGAAGGAGGACAGCAGGAAAATCCTCCCTCCCTTGCTCATTCCTGGTCTATATCCTCATAAATATATCACATTTGGTGGATTGGTCAGTAACAACACAATCCTCTATATATCAGCTTACCAGTCAGTCCTGTTGAGGTCAATGGGTCTTGTTCCTAAGTAAATGTAGATAGGATTTGCAGCCAGAGACTGAAGCTGAAGCAGCTGCATTTCTTTCTTACCAGCATAAAAATAATATCTAAGCATTTCTTTCTTTCAACAGCACAGACTGCTTACTGTTATTCCTTTACAGCCATAATAGAATTTTTCTCATCCTCATTCTTACTTGTGAAGGTTTTTATATGCACCAATACCCTCAGGCTCTTTCAGCAATACACAAGAGAGCTACTTTTCCCTCCAATTTATTTCTATGAGTCTTGACAGCTTTCATTTACAAAAGTAGATGGTGTTTTAAACATTACCCGTCCTGCTCTTCTCCTACGGTCCGTACCTCTGGAGTAGGTTTCAGTAATTCCATTCCATTGACTGGCAGCAAAGGCATTACGAACTTCAGGCACCATATGTTGCTTTATATCAAAACCTTGTTTATCACAGAAACATCCAGAGAGACCAGCTGGAGACAACTAACCTTATAAACCAAATTGGTTTATTCCAACCAGAGTCGGTCAGTGTCTCCAGGTCTTCCTCCATCTCCTTCAAATGTGTTTTCTGCATTCTGAACAGAAAGTTGCTCAACTTTTAGTGTGGCAGATAACTGCTTTCTGAACTAGCGTGAAGAGGTATATCTCTGTGTGATGTTTTGTGTCAGCCATGGTGTTTCAGTGAGGGATTTTTGAGGAATTCAGTCTTGATAAATTCCAAAACCTCCAGGACTTATCTGTAAATTGGAACTAATGTGTGGATTGGAATTTATTCTGCAGATTTCACACTTCTCTGAATTTTGCAATAAAGTTCCTGGCTCAAAACCTTTCAAAATGTGTTTAATGTACATATCTTAGCATAAAATACACCTAGTGATGTAGAAATTTCAGTGATAGAGTTAGCAGCATTTGCATGCCTGTGGCTAGTTTGCATGTTACTCTCAAAGCGTTCAGGCACAGTAAATATTTACAGTGACTTCCTGTTTGTTAAAAGTTTCCATAACGCCCTTTCTCTTTTTCCAGCATTCTTACTTACAGCCATTTTCTTCTTTCTTCTCTCTCTTTCATTAGAGTTGGATTATGAACAATAATTTGTAACTAAAGCTACTTTTATATATTTGACAAAGAAGATTAAATTTCTTTTTCTTTCTCTGCTAGACCAGATAAGTGGATGGGTGAAAGACTAGTTATTGTTCAGCTTCTGCCTTGCCAATTTAATTATTCTATTTAGGAGAGTTGTGGCTATTGCTTGTACTCCAGCATTTGAAAAGTGGTGTGGGCACTGTGTAAAAACAAGTCTTATGGTACTATAGACATAGTTGATGTCTCTGTAAGGAGATATGAGTCAACCCTGCCAATCTTCATAACTTCAATGAAAACTCAAATGTGTGTTCATTATAAGTAACACTCAATTAGTGGTAAGTAATGGCAGGACTGGATCTATAGGGATGGAAAAATCTTGATAGGTGATAAGTGTTCTCAGGCTTCCAGAGAGTCATAACAAGACATATATCCATTGGTTTTATCAGCAAGACTGGAACATTGCTGGTGGCAAGCCTTAAAAGGATCACATCCCCCTCCCTCTTCTTCTTGTAGCAGTCATTTTCTGTCCATATGGAGATTCTAGGCAAGAACTTTAAGGGGCACAAGATTCTTTTGCCTGAATCCTGTTAGTATACTACTTCAGTGATTTTATTTTTAGTAGGGTGGTGTTACCAGGCCTTACACTCCCACTTCATGGTGTGGTTTAATTGGCAAATATTAATTGGCATGAAATATCAGTTGTATCCTGCTATGGCTGAGAAGCCTGCTGGCAAAGGTGAACTGGCTGTGCACATGCATTGCAGAACTAGGTCAGATCAGGACCTCAGGGCATGGCTAGGTCATAGTCAGGGAACTTCTGGTGATATTAGAATTGCAAATGTCCCTCAATGAGTTGACCTTTAAAAACAATAGAGCCCGAAGCTGCTTCTACAGAATGACTAACTGTCTTTGACTCTCTTCCTTTGTCCACTGAAACTCCTCCTTTTGTCCCCTCACCTGTTCCTCCCTTAAGGAGCTATCACAATTGCCATCAGTCCTTTGCACCTAATGCTAAGGCATTAGCTCATTCTGGACCCCATTAGAACCATTAACACCTTCCCCCTTGGGACAGAAGAAAAGTATTTATAATCTGGCTCTGAGTGAGATAGCTTGTAGTACTCTGGGCATAGGTAGTCACTCTCCTGCTCCAATTCCCATTCTTGTACTACCCTCAGACTGTGTCTGGGCCACATTGCTTTTCGTTTCTCTGGATAGGTAAATATCACCCACTGAACCCCAGCTTCTTACTATCCCATTTTTCCTTCCTTTCCTTACCTTATGTGATTGCGAGATTGTTTGGATCTTACGTGTGCGTGATTGTTAATGTCTCCAATAAAACAAATATTCTTTGAATCTCTGGCTGGGGTTCCTGCATTTTACACAGGTATAAAAGATCTTGCTAGTTTACCCTGCTTTCCAATGCCTCCCATTTGAGCTAATATTCCCCACTGTTTCACAGAGGCAGTGGCATTGCGGGTGAGCCTCTGAGTCACCCATGTTTTGTGTAACAGTAGTGCAGTGGTCATGTAAACCCTATGAGTTATTTGCTTAACCCAGTGGATGGAGAAACTCTAAAAGAGAGAGATAGAGAGAGAGGGAAAGAGAGGCTGTTCTTGCTAATTTAGTCAAGAAAGAGAGAGGGAGAGAGTGCTGGAGGGTAAAAGAGCTGCATTTGCCAGGAATTAGACCCTTCTCACTTTGCATTAGATAATATAAATTTAAAGTATGGGTTTAGGAGGAAATGGAATGGTAAATATCTTATTGTGGATATTGTATTATTTCTTTGTTTCTGGTTCCTGTTTTTATTTAGCGTTAGCTACAATTACTGCTGAGCAGCAAGATTTCTGTGAGCAAGAACAGCTTTGTGGGGAACATGAAACTCTGGGAGGTGGCACATGTTCTGGATTCAATATAAAATATGTAGTATTGTTGCTAAGTGATATGGTTTTTTAAGTTTATATAGATCTGCAAATGGTTTAAACTTTTGTAGTTGTTTCAAATATTCATTTATAAGTGGCCTCATAGAACCCAAGGAAGTGGTATAGTGATAAGGGGATACAATCAAAATCACCTAGGCTCCAAACAGCCTGTCTATCCCAGGACTGACTTTTTTCACAGCTGCTGTGCCTATAGACTTTTCCCTCCTTCTGTCATGACCTAGCGTAATGACACCAGTGTAGTGCAACCATGGAAATCTCACCATTGCTATTTTCACTGCTTACTCTTTGAGGAAAAGTGAATTAGTGAATATGGATTTTGAAAGAACATTCAGTGATGGGTATTTAAAGACAAATCTTCATGTTGATTTTTTGAAATGGCAGATTAATATCGACACAGGACAATGGGCTATGTAATTAATACGTGTCGTGCTGGCATGGATCGGAAGTAGGCTGATCCATCCATTCTAACTGATATGCTGATCGAAGCATCATTGTCCATTGATGCTCATCTTTCCTGAATGTTCTAGTTCACTTGTATGTTATTAGAAAGAAATCAAGATGCCTCTATTTTAAAAGGATTGAGAGACAACATACTTTAAATGTGCATTGAAAATAAAAGATAGATAGATAGATAGATAGATAGATAGATAGATAGATGTGTGTGTGTGTTTAAATTCACATGTATTTGTTTAAACTGTGGTTTAATTAAGCATTGCAGAACAGACTTCTGAGGCAAAACATTTAAAGGCAACACAGGCCAAAATGAAACTGATTTGCCTGTCATTAGTTTCAGCTAAGGAAGAATTTCTTCTCCATATTTCAGGAGAAAGAACATTTTCACATCATTTACTACTGGCCTATGAGGCTCATTGCCAAGGGAGATTGTAAAGGCCACTGCATCTTTCTATCAGCATTTTAAAGGTTGTATGCACAACCATCCACCTACCTACCCATTGATTTCCTCCTTCCTTCCCCTGTTCTCCCTCCCTCTCTTTCTCAAGCAAGTGTTTATGCTTTGTCATCTAATGCTCAAATGCAACTTCGTTCTTCCTTTGCTCTCTTTTAACAAAAATTAAAAGGAATAGTTTTATGGAACAGGAAGCAGAGAGGGGAAGAAAAAACAAGCTTTCCCCGTTCTCCTTCCCTCAAAGCTAAAGCCCAATGGTCATGTTAACCTTCATTTTTATTGACTTTTACTTATTTTTAAAATGGTGTATCTTGACATTTTCGCCCAACTTGCCCCCATGGTGACTCACAGCATAATGATAATTCAGAGACAACTGTCAAATAAATAAAAACCAATAACATAAATACAAGTACAATAAAGAGTAGAAAGAAGTGAAGAGCTAGTTCGGCCCTAATACCTTTGTTTTCCTCACAAGCTCTTTGAAAAAGAATAGATGTTGCTTATTTCTAAAAGGGGAAGAAGGGTCAGGGCCAGCTGAACCTTTACTGAGCAAAAGAGCCTGTATCTCTGTGTGGAGAGGTTGAGGTTATCAATAGCTGCTAGCCATGATGGATATATATTATGTTCAGTATCAGAAGCACTATGACCATTTCTGTACTACACCATTATAGTGCTATCATTCCACTGTCAACATCTTGTGGAATTCTGGGGCTTGTAGTTTACTGAGGCCAAAGAGCTCTCTGGCTGAGAATTCTAAATGACCCTCTTTAAACTCCAACTCCCAGGATTCCATAAGATGTTGAAATTGGAGTAATAGCCGTGTAACAGTGTAGGGCAGAAATGGCTTATATCTCTGAATACCACTACTGTGGAACAAAAGTAGAAAGAAGGTGGTAAGTGTGAATGTACATAATAGCCTGCTTTAATTCCAGTATAGGACTCAAGGCAGCTTGCAAGATAAATTAAAACAGAATATATCTTGTTTCCCAGTATCCCTGTCTGACAGTTTTGTGGTCCTAGAATGCAACACTTCACGACACTATTAGTATATACAAATGAGGCCCTGTCACATTCCTGTGCATACATCGGTCTTCTGGCATGTCCTCCACTAGCTGTTTCTCAGCTTGGAAACTTTGTATTGACCTCAGAGCCTTTCAAATTTTTATTTTCTCAGGCAGTTGTGGAGGGTGGGGTGGGGGGAAGTACCAGGAGTGGGAAATCCTCTTTCCCTGTTAACTTGTCCGATCCACACCTTCAAACCTCCCATTTCTAAGAATAGGTACATAGTAATAGGATTTTATGTTTATTATATTATTTTTAAAAATAATATAATATATGCTGCATTTCTTCCATGAAAGGGACTCCTCCAACTGGTAGGACATGATTAAAAACAAATGGAATTAAACACAGCATCATGATATTAAACAGCTGGCATAAAAACAGTTTAACAGCACATGCGGCAAAAGAAAAGAATAGAACAAACTCTACTAAAAGCCCCTTCTTCAGCCCTCAGTCAACTGCCAAGAGCTTCCCTGAACAGACAGGGAGGCTTTTAGTCAGCTGGGGAACAACAACAAAGATTGGATCAGGCTGACCTCCTGTGGAAGGAGGCCCACAACCCAGGAGCAGCTGCTAAGAAGGCCCTTCCTCATAAGTTTTCCAAACATACCTCAGAGGGTGGTAAGATTGAAAGAAGGGTTTCCCTGCAAATCTCAGAGCCGGGGCAGGTCTTTTCAACTGTTCCTTTTGATTCTAGGGGTTCTTTCTTTCCTGTCCCCTAAAGATCTCAGAGTTAAACACAATAAAATAAACACCATTGATTTAAAACAATGTAAACAGTATTTATTATTGTTGTGTGCCTTCAAGTTGTTTCTGACTTATGGCAACCCTAAGGTGAACCTATCATGGCGTTTTCTTGGACAGATTTCTTCAGAGGAGATTTGCTGTTGCCTTGGTCTAGAGGCTGAGAAAGTGTGACATGCTCAAGGTCACCATGGGGGGGTTTCTATGGCTGAGTGGGAATTCAAACAACAGTCTCCAGAGTTACAGTCCAACACTCAGACCAGTACATCATGTTGGCTCTCATATACTTCATAAACCCTGGACTGATCAAATAGGTCTTTAAAGATCACAACCAGCATTTTGATTTATGCCTCAAACAAGTCTGCAGCCTGTAAAAAAGAATTAACATTTTTTTCTATAATTGCCTCTGGTCGAAAGTCTTCCACATCATTTAAGATCTGCTGAAATTTCTGATCAGGGACAAGCACTGTTTTTTCATTAGCTTTAGCTGTGCAAGTATGTCCAGTCATCACCAAAACTGGGACATCCACACTCAGATCTGAATCCAAGAGTACACTCAAATTGTAAGGTGGTTTCTCCTCCGGAAGACCTCTATGTCTTTAGGGAGAATGTAACCACATCAAGCACAGAATGAATCTATGTTCTTTGGCCTACTTGTTGACTGAACAACAGAATCTTTAGTTTGGATTAAGCTTGCTGTCATCCAGTGTTCAAACATTGACTTTGAACCAAAATTGCTTCTTTAATTTTGATGAAAAAGAAAAAATTAATGTCAATAGCATAATGATTGCACTGAACCACACACAACCACAACCCTTCCTTTGATAGATCCCATGGATCAAGGGCCATGGCACAGAACAAGAATCGCCCAGCAATACTTTCAGAGTTCATAGTGACTTTGATTCATGATTGAAAAATGTTTTACAAATTATTCACAAAAGACAGTTGAGAGGCCTACATTCTCTTGTAAACAGAATGTAACAGAACCTTGACGGTTACATCTCTCTGTAGAAGCAAATATTTGCTGTCAGCATGACTACAGAATAGGCCTTTAGTAGATAGGCTCTAGCCTGAGTTTGGTGAGAATCTTTCCAAATTTTCTGTCAGTGTCATTCCTACTTCTTTCACTTCTTCCAACTTCCTGGAAAACCAAGTGGTCAATTTGACTCCAGCTCATGGGAAATGATACATGGGTCTGATGTCCATCATCCTGGCATCTTCCCCATTCTGAGGTCAACTTGGTTTACAACAGAATTACCTGCCAGGGTGATAGAACATTCCCAAGATCCATCAGAATATCATCCACATCTGTCAACTTTCTGGGATGTCCCATGATAGTTGTTTCTCACCTTGCAGAGGCTTTCACTGGGTCTAAGTCTGATACATTTAAACGGCCAGGGCTCCATCTTATCGAAGTCTGAGATTTATATCATGATGAAGTGTTTAGAATTCTCTAAATATCAAGCTAGTAGCCTCAAGCTTCCTCAGAGAGCTATTGCAAGGACAAACTGGTGGGAAAAGTATATTTTCAATCTCACTCCTTAAAGGAATTACAGATGGACTACAGATTGAATAAATGTGTATAAATGTGTATAAATGTGCATATTCTTTCTGGTCCTTTCTGTCATGTTCCCTATCTTTCATCCACCAGACAGGCTGAGCTTGAAGAGCTTACAGGGTGCTCTTCATAAAACCTGGGCTCTAATGGTAAAATAATAAGAGGGGAATCAGTACTAGGGTTTGGTTTTTGTTTTACCTTCTAGGAATCCTGTCACCTGCATACACCAAGTGGGAAAAGACTGTGCCTTAGGTCAAATGTGGTACAAATTAAAAGTACATGAAAAAAGCATTTTATTAATGAGGAATCCCTGATAGGTCCTTGATCATTAGCCATCTTTTTGCTCTACATGAGTGGTGATCTTAAGAGGAGAAAGAATTCACTCAAAATAGAAAGTTTGCCATGAAGTGTGCTATTAAAATAATTGCACATCTTTTAATGGTATGAAACAGAAGTTGCTTGCGGCATGCATTATATTCACTTTGTTTCCATAGTAATTTGTGGCGGGGGGAGGGGGAAACTCCACAAATAAGTTGCTCAGTAATCTTGGTGGTAATTTCATGTATATAAGTGCTACTTACATTTTCACAGAACAGGGTGAGATGGCATGAACAAATGAGTGGTTTAACTTATAACACTAATCCATATCATAGAATTACATCTCATAATAAATGTACTTTCCAGAAAGAACAGCTCTCTCTTATGTCAAAGTGCTTCCCAGCTCTTCATGCACTGAGTGCTAATAAAATAGAAGGTCTTCTGGGTAGTGAGAATGTTTGTTTGCCTCAAAGCTTATTGATGTATAATCAGACAAAACTGGGTGAGTATGTGGGATATTTATTTAGAATATTTTAGGTCCCCTCTTCTACTCATGGTATACCTATGGGAAGATACAAATACAAGCAATTCCTAGTATTGGCTTCCTAGTATTTTGGGCTCATGTCCCATGATCTCTGATCATTGCCAATGTTAACTGGAGTAGATGGGAACTGTAGTCCAAGACATTTGGAAGGCACCATATTGGGCTGTAAACTGTGGTTCAGATGCAGGAAGAAATGGGTGAAATCTTACCTTGTATTTCCAAACAAGACCTTCCTATGTGTAGGTCAAATGTCTGTTGAGATTACTGTGAGATATGCCAGAAACAATGGAAATCAAAAGACTTGATATAACCTCATACTATGACTGAGCAACAAAAATAAAACCAGTTTCCCTTTATTTTAAAGACTAGCAATAACATCTGAGTAAGCTGGATATTAATTTAAATTAAAATAAGGACAGAAAGTGCCTTTTCAATCTGTTTATCACACTGCTCATCTTCCTCAATGTAGTTTGTTGAAGGAAGATGAGACCAATGAAGTGGTATGTATGTTCTGAAGTGGAGAAAGAATGGCAATTCATATATGACAAACAAGATTTGAGGAAAGTTTTAGAGGCTGTTTATCCATTGCTACCAGTCAGATCAAATTTATTTCATTGCCACTTCAGTGATGAATATTACAGTTCATGAAGTTAGATAGTGACCTTGTCAGCTTTATTGCAAAGTTAGATATTTACACTGAAATTATTCACAGACTATGTGGAATCTTAAAATGCTGCATCTGGCCCTCATTTGAAAGTTACCATTTGATTCCTTTCTCTACAAGATCTGTGTTTAAAAGGTCAGACAAAAATGAATGAATGAATAAACAAACAAACAAACAAACAGGGATTTATATGGGACAGTTGAGGTCAGAAATTAGAGAACATTGATTGAAAATGTGTGTGTGTGTGTGTGTGTGTGTGTGAGAGAGAGAGAGAGAGAGAGAGAGATGAGTACAGGGAACTGAAGACAACAATTAAAGTGATATTCCACATGAAAGGGAAAGGAAATTTGTTATTAATAATTAGACTGTTCCCCAGGAGTACTGTGAGAGGGAAGGGCTAGTATTAAGCAAAAATAACAACAAAGGATACATAATGAAGACTTATGGGCAAATTAATGAATTGATATTATGGAGTGTATTAGTGGATATGTAGAAATTGTTGTAATAGTATTGTAACTATTGTTATTGGATGAAATAAAACATATATATATATTACCGTATATGCGCTAAAAATTATTTGTGTTTCTACTCCAAATGAAGGAGGTTTCTAAGTCTCCTATCGTCCCTGTCTCTTGCAGGTTGCTTTCTTTGCCAAAAAACTTCATACACCAAAGGATGAGAAAAATTCTATTATGGCTGTTACAGACAGGACAGTGGCAATCTGCTTGGAATCTGTGAACTGCAGTGAACTCCTTCACTACACTTCATGGGAAGACTGTCTGTGTGTGCAAGACCTTGTTCAAGTCCTTCTGCTCTCTGATGGACACTGGCTTCAAACCAATTTTAGCTGATGGTAAACTGCAGTCTTTTAAAAGCAAAATAGCAAAGCAGTCTATTACCGACAATTCTACTTGATTTGCCAAATTAATGTTTTAGATCACCATGCAGTGGTAGATATAATTAAATGTCAGAGGGAGAAGGAGAGAGGACTAAATGCATGAATAAAATATCTTTTTATTTTATCATTACATTTTTATAATAAAATTTACTTGTCATCTTAATGTAATAATGTAGCTAACAAGATAATTTATTTCTGAATATAATTGAGATGTACAGGATGAGGAAGCAAGGCCCTCTGAGATGTCAGATTCACTCCGCTGGAGAAAGCTTATATGTGGAGGCTGGAAAAAAATTAAAAACAAACCCAATGGGGAAAAAAAAAAGTTGAGGTTGAACCGAGATGACAGGAAGAGAAGAAAAGAAACAGGATGGGAGAGACCAGTTTGCCTTGGACCAGCTCCAAGTCAACTTGGGATCTGACTACAAATCTTTATTTGGAAATTAGCTTTGTGCAATCCTTGGAGAGCCAGCATAGTGTTGTGGTTTGGGCACTGGGCCATGACTCTGGAGACCAAGGTTTGGATCCCTGCTTGGCCATGGAAACCTACCGGATGAGTCACACTTTCTCAGCCTTAGAAGACAAACCTCCTCTAAACAAATCTTGCCAAGAAAACCCCGTGAAGGTTTACCTTAGGGTTGCCATAAGTCAGAAATGATTTAAAGGCACACAATAACAACAAGCCATCCCTTGACAAGACTTAGAAATCAATGTAAGACCTATAACCTCACTTGCTGTTTGATAGACCTTGATGGAATCTCTGGGAGGATGAATCCCTCATGGTGAGATTAACTTTATCAGGTTTCAGACAGTTGGATAATGGGGCTTTTGCACTTGGTTCCTTTTAACATTTGGTATTTTTTAGACAAAAGAAACTTTGGGCAAATTTTTTTTTTTTAAATCTTGGCAATCCTAATGGATGTTTGCAGGCATAATTACTCCTTCCAAATAGATCACACCTGCCATTTTTCAGAGGATTACATATACAAATATTGGACTAAGATCACTCTTTGAAGGGTTTTCAATGAAGGATGCTCATATTTCCCAATGTTTGAGAATAATTGTTACCCAAATGTTCCATAACATAGAGGACAGCCTAAGAAACCTGCAGCACTTAAGAAGGATTGGTATAGCAGGGTGTGTGTGTGTGTGTATGTGTGTGTGTATCCCTGTGTGAGGG
The DNA here is from genome assembly GCA_948474755.1 of Ctenosaura bakeri. NCBI lineage: Eukaryota > Metazoa > Chordata > Lepidosauria > Squamata > Iguanidae > Ctenosaura > Ctenosaura bakeri. The sequence goes on from CAOLHI010004542.1 coordinate 17,863, forward strand.
AGGGAGGGAAATTAATTCTGTATGGGGCTTGCTGGATTATTCTGTAATTTCTATGAAAACATCATAAATGATAGAGGCATTTATAGATAAGAAACCTGCACAATTTGAAGGGGAGATTGCTGTCTTGCATGCAGCTTTATGAATAAATAAAAGTAATACAGATTAATTTAGATCTTTTTCCAAGGAGTGGGTAGAATTTATACCAATTATACTTGATTAGTGTCTATATGGGAAATGAAGTTTATGGAACCCATTGGAAAGGTTGTGGCTGGAGAAATAATTGATAGAAAAGGGATATTTTTAAAGTTACATCTATTTTCTTTTTTTATCCTGATTTGATGAGGGCTTGATGTGCTATGGGGACTGGAGCTGAGAATTAAATAAAAATAAGTAGCTCTCTGTTTCTGTAGCTGCATTATATAGTAGCATGTCGCTATGGAGTATGCTTTGTACTTCATGCAATTGCACCACACTGGCACTCCTGTGATATAAATTAAGACCTGAAGTGCAGGGCTGCACATCAATTATTTTTAATGCTGCACTGTCTCTCATGCACAATTGGTATACTATGGTGTATTATTTGGAGTTCACAACAGCGTACCTGTAAATTCTATTTTGCTTGTTCCTTGCAGCTGCCAGATGGTGTGGAACTCTATACACCATCTCTCAGCGTTGCTGAATTTTAAGCAGGCAAATATAATGTTATACAATGTTTTCTCTATTGCTCTCCTTCTTCCCCATGTGTTCACTTGTTTGATCATCCCATGAATTAGTGATTTGTACTCCCCCTGCCCCATTTGGCATCCTTACTGCTTATATTCCTTGCAAGTGTATTAATCTGCTTGCTGTATGAATGATTACCATTAGGATCTGATCTATTCCCCTGGAACACCAGCTTATAGATATGAGGATTTGGATAACAATGTGGGTTCAGATTCTGCGATAGTGCATGTTCTACCAATAACAGTGTCTGATTTATGAATGTTGCATCTGATAAGTAGCTTATTTGAAGTTACCTCCATGCAGTAAAGAAGCAAACAAACACAAGTTTTAAAGAGTATTTTAGGCAAAATATAAATCAATATTCATTACTGTCACTTATTTATGGCATTTCAATGTGTCCATCCACTAACAGTGGACTAAATCCATTATCGATCCTACACAGGATTGGATTCTATGGGACTATGGATGGAAAGAATATTCAAAATATTTTGTTGAAAAGCATGTCTTGTAAGTGTTGAGAAACACTAACAGGAAGAATCCTAAGTAGATAAGAATCTTTGCAGTTCAGGACATATTATGTGCAAAATTCACATGTTGTTTTGTGCAAAAAGCAGCATTTTCTCTGCAGGAAGCAACATTTGTGCACAGAAAATAAAATTTCTATGCAGGATTTTTTTTAATTTGCAATAAATGCTGTTTCCTGCATAGAAATTGTCATAATTGGGGACTTCTGCACAAAATTTGCATGTGGTTGATGTACACAGAAAACAAACTTTTCATCACAGGAAGCATTTTTTTTTTTTGGTGCAGGAAATCGTGTTTTCTGTGTAAAACAAACACATGTGAATTTTTCATAGACAAAGTCACAAACTATGAATATGCTTCAAAAACTATGTGGTTTTCAAAGACTTCCTTGCAGCGCAAAAAATTGCTAAAATTACTTTTTGCATTCTTTGAGAATTAGTGAGGAATTACACCTTTATACTCTACATAGTTGAGATTAACAAGTTCAATTCACTTCGACAAGTTTACTCTTGCTAGGTTGAATATTGAATTTAGCCCAAAAGATTCTCTGGAAAATGTTCATTTTTTTTCAAAGAAGTAACATAAAATAAAACAACTTGTAAAACATAAAATAAAAGCTCAAGATAAAATTTTAAAAACAAAGAATAAAAAACAGGATAACCAACAACAGAGAAGAGTTGTGTTCAAAGGAGGGGGAAGAAAACTAAAATCAGTTTATAAAACTGTGAAAAGTAGAAAGGTCCTTCTTGGTGCCAAAGACAACGATGTAGGCACCAGGCTAGCTTGTCTGGAGAGAATGTTCCATAACTGGGATATTGCCACTGAAAAGCTTCTACTTCTAGTAGCAATCTGTTTTACTTCATTGGACAGAATTATGAGCTGCAACTAACAGTAGCTATGTCTATGCTTACATGTTCATTGTCTAAACAGGCATGTTTACCTGCATGTAGTTTCCATTTTAACAACATGTTCTTAGTAATTTGATTGCAGGCAGAGCTATAGGGGGATGGCTGATATGATGTGTAAATTATTTCACAGCCTGAAACAGATGGCAATTATGAAGCGTATTTTTTAGTATTGCATTATTGCTTTGTATTGTGCCATGATTTACTATTGAAGGTACTTGTCCTCCCCCCAATAACATACAAAAGCTAAACTTATTCTCCCAGTAGCTGAAGAGAAAAAAGATAGGGGGATGGACATTTTATCTATGTGAATATGCATCTGCAATACTGGAATCCTTTAAAAATGCACTTTTATGGAGATAGGCACAGAGGGAGATATCAAAGAGAATAGCATAGGCTATAGAAAGTACATGTGAGCAACACACACCAGGAGCCCCGTGCTCCTGCAGCTTTTTGTCTGCTGTTTCTTTTGCTGTAGCCTTCACTATGGTTGGGGCAAGCCGCCTTTTATATCAACCAATGTTATATCTTTTCCACGTTGGATATTAAAATAAGATTGCTACTGAAACTTCAGACAAACTTTCCATTGAAAGCACTTCTCATCCAACCAACTTACATGATTGCCGGACCTACGAACTGTTGGTGGATTGTCCCACAAAAGATTATAGGTGGGGACTGCGGATTTCCAGCAGGCAATCTGAGAGGGAAATGATCCACATCATCTTCAATTTGAACAAGATTATGGCATGATATGAAGCTCTTTGCCAGGGAACCTGGATGCTGCAGGTGGGGCATGTGACATCAGAGACGGGGATGGGCCTTGGAGAAGATTACCATCATCTACGAAGTCATCTACCATATTGGCTTCATCCTGAGGGGAGTTTAGCCCTTGAAAACAATACGGTTCACCATCTCAGTCTTTGTTTATAATGTGACAAGGAACATTACTGAATAAAAGGGAAGTAAATCATGTTTTGCATTTAGTTTCTGGAAGGCTTAATTTAAGAACCAGCTACCATAGAAGGATACAGTTAAGAATGTCTTAAGGATGACTAAAGATCTCCTTTAATCACATTTAGTTCCAGTAAAGGAGGTCTTTATTCATTCTTATCATCTGTGGGATTAAACAACACAACCCCTGTTAGTTCCTGTGGACACAGACTGTTCATTCTGCAACACTTTGTTTCATCATATTCCAGCATGGATCCCGAGAGTTTAGTATTGTGCTTGTGTTCATAATTTTTGATGGGTAAAGCAGCTATCCCTAATCTGATATTGTGAATAGAGCTTTCTTGTCAGACACATAAAAATCTGTCAATGGAAGAAGTTGAAAGCAAGCAGGCCTAACTACAGTCACACATCAATTCAGGGTCAATGCATACAGCATTTGTTTTTTGTTTTTTGAGATAATAGCAAAAATAATGATAGGTTGGTTATATGAAAATGCAGTTACATACAGAACTTTGTGTTTTTCTTCTACTAACACATTTATATGTAGAACGTTCTACTTATGTTCAGTTATTTCTGGTTTTTGTGAAAAATTCAGATGTACTTACAGGTATTTGAACGTACAAACTATGGATATGTTTGAGAATGTTTTAGAAAAGATAATTTAAAATCCTTAATGATGTATTTAAGATTTATGAACATTTTTTTTCCAGTTCACAGCAATAGTGTGCCTGCCCTGTAACTTCTGTTCAGAAGAAAGTTGGTTACAAAAAAGTGTGCACATTCATAAATATTGCATGAATGAGCTCTATTTGAAATATAAATGATTTTAGCTATAATGGTGTTCTAGAGAATACCATTAGTGAAGAAATGGTCATTTCTGCTTCTCAAGTAAGTAATTTGGCCTTATAGTGGCTTATAATAAATCATGTTTAAAAGATACATAGGTTAGATTTTCAGAGCAATGCTGATGGCTACTTATTATAGGCTGGAATCCAGACTGATTGACTAGGAATTACTATTGGCTGGAATCCAAAGAATTTCACTGTGGATGTGTCTAAGAATTTGGACTTTTCAGCTAGAATTTTTGAGCTATTATTTTTCTCTGAATGACAGACTCCCATGCCCCATTGCAAACTCCTTTTTAGGTGGTGATGGTCCAGTTTCAAAAGCAATTTATCCTAAAGTAGAGAATGAGGAGGATGGAATTTTGTTTGGAAAATCATGAACAGTAGTTGGATGCAATGTTTTATAGTAGGAGTAATCTTTTGTTACTTCCAGTCAAAATAGTTGCAATGCAATATTCTTTTTCTTTGTCACAGAGCAGAACATTGGCTTCTTAAAAATGTGAGGAAAACAAAACAAAACAAATAAGTATATCTTTATACTTACATCTCTTTCTTCTCAGAATTTTGTCACCAGTAAAAATTACAATCAGAAGGAGAGGTGAGAAAAGCACTCCTCAGCAGCTCATCTAGGGAAAAAAATTCAATTACTTTGTTTGCTCTCATAACTGAATTTGCTTATTTGGCTTTCTTTCTGCTATGGTGTTTCCCTCTTGCATTGTCTGTAAAACCTGTAAGACGTTTAAAAAAAATCTTCCAAGAAGTGTCTTGAATGTAATCTGACCCTCTCTGAATCAACTGAAGGCAGCGTCTGACCCCTGTTCCAACTGAATTTTCTGTCACATCCCTCACAATTGGTGATGGTAGGAAAAAACCAAAGCAAAACCATAAGTCGTTTTTCAAACAAGGCATATGGGAGCATGTGCCTCCTTCTCAAGCTGAATTGTGCTTCTGGAAATGTATTTCAGCTAGAGAACAAGGCACATGCTCCTTTAGGGCTCATTACATGTTTTAAATATAAATTATGGTGTGTGCCCCCTTCCATTTCAGTGATCCAGTGGCCAATTTAGCAGGCAGAACAGAGTGGCCCCTATCAAGGATGCTTGTGTTGTAGATTCCTGAAGTGGGTTGAATTAGAGATGGCCTTTGAAATACCTTCCAGCTCTGTGACTCTCCAGTGGGTTCTGAAGAAAGCAATGGCAACACTTCTAATCTTCATTTCAAGTCTTTGCTAACAGGTCCTTGAATTTTATCCTCACCCAACCCTCCAATGTCATAAATCATCTCTACCACCTCAACCTGTGAAAGGAGAATTGATTCTGTGCTTTCTTTTCCTGCCCACCTCAGTGTTACTCATCTTTTAAGAACCCTGAACCATATCTGAAAAGCCAGCCTTCAGTGTGCTAGAGGAAGGCACTGTAGTGTGGACCTCCTGGTAAATATTTCTTCTTGCCAAACTCTGTATTTATATGTACACATATATTTGAGAGAGAAAAGCTGCTTGGATGAAGGCAAATAGTGCCTGGAAATATAGCAGATAGATGCCAGGTGAGTAACATCAAATGAAGCTTATTGATTTTTGCTGAGCATTGATGGTGTGCATCCGAGAGAGAGAGGAAGCTTCATTTAAACACTTTGGCACTGCAGTAATTAAAGGAGGCCTAGGATGGTTTATGGAATGAGCGGTACATGATTGCCTGGGGGCAGGGGACAGTTGCTCTCCTCTTTGAAAATGATGCAGAACTGAGCACCTGATTTAGTGTAAAGAATGGAAAATAAAAATGAAACAAAGGGCACTGCTCTTGCCCTATAACAAAGCAGCAGGTTCCTGTTTTGATGAATACAAACACGGCTCTGCAGATATTTTTCCAGTCCCTCTGAAAAGGGTAGATCAATTTTTCTCCCCCTCCTCTGATACAAAGTATGGTTCCTCACTGTGTGACTTGGCGCGTGGACATTTAGATGCTGGTATTTATCAAGCTTTGTCCTTTTTTTTCCCTTTTTTTTTTTGAAACAAAATTATCACACTGGTATTTCTCCAATGCTGTGGAAAGATAAATAAATCCATGAAGCAGGACATAAGGGATGGGCTGACTTTATTTATAGAGTATGGAGGAAGTACGAGCCACAATGGGCTTTTTAATGGAGCTATTGCTTACATTTGAGAAAGGCTTGGTGGAAAGAGGGATCTCTCCCACCCCACAGCAGTGGCATCATTTCATTCTTCTCATCAGGTTGCCTGTGAAACGGGCAGCGCTGAGAGAGGCAGACTTCACAGAATGCTTTCGTACTTGGAGACTTTTCTCAGTAGATGGCACTCTTCCCTCAAAGTCTGTGTTTGAGTCAGTTGAGGCTGATCTTCAGGAGATGCTGGCTCCCAGAGGAAAAATATAAACAATGCTTCAACGACATGTCCCTCATTTTTAAAAGCCACAGCCCTGCTCACTCCTCTCTCTGTATTACTTATTTAGGATTCTTGCAACACTTCTTATGCCTGGGCTACATAGGCTATCAGAAAGTACCTTTATATTTTCCTATTGTTTTACAGTAATCTGCATTTTAGATTTATCTTATTTGTCTGTCAGGAACTAGGTGAGGCAGGGCTGAAATATGATTGGCCGTATCTATACCTGTCTATGCTATAAAGTGCACATCAGCTTTACTCTATTATCTCATGGTTTCTTTCTGCCATAAACCCTATAATTTCAGTATTGTGAGGTGCTGTGACATCTGTCAGCCTTTTCCCTTGGAGAACTTCAGTGCCAAGTATTATTTGAGAGGCGGGAATGACTCCTAAGCCATTTAAGTGTAAAGTATAGATACTGTGTATCTAGTCACCAATTAATGATGGAAAGCTATGAAGGTCACCCAGAAGACACGGCCAAAATTCTGTAATCATACTAACTAATGTTCACACTCACATCCTTTCTCAGTTGTTATATGGAGTTCTGTATGGATGCAGAAGATTGTACAGTCTTATTTGCAATTTCTATATCTATAGACTGCCTCTTCATCCGATGCAAACATACTTGAAATGCAATTCTTTCTAGAAATTTTACAGGTTTGCATCGTTTTCCTCCTGAGAATCTTTGGCTTCTCTGAGTATTTAAATAATTACTGGCAGTCTTAGCCGGATGTTGAATATTCTTTTTTCCTTCTTGTCTTTTGGGAAAGCATTCATTTAAATAGGAAATTATTTATTTGAATTAAACAGGAAAATCTACTGGGTGAATGTTCATCTTACAATCTTATTTGACACCATTGTTTCCCCTAGAGGTTAGTGAGTTGCATCATTTTTCCCCTGGCTGGTGTTTTCTTTTTCTTTTTTTCTGGAGTATTCATAGGTTATCTTTCATAGAAAATGGCTGCTCATTGGCTACTCAGCAATATGACTTCATCCTTTCAGATTTGGCTATGTGATGACATTACAGAAGATATGATAGGACAATTAAAAGGAGCAAATGCATTTATTCTACAAGGAAAATGAAAAATCATTGAAAAGAAGGCAGAAGAATAGTTTTTGGCAAGTTTTTAATATGCACAGTCATCTCCATGCTCATTAGCGGAGTTAGAAAAAAGAAATAGTAAAGAAATGATCAATTAATTAAGAAGTAGAGTTGACTGCATCTGAAGAGACCAATATAACACATTCAATACCTCCTCATTTGAAGTACACTTAGAAAGAGTAATAGCTTGCTAAACAGAATGCATTGCTCAGTTACCCATCCTTACAGATATATGGCAGATATATGCTTGTATGGCCATTTTCTAGGATTAAAAAAAAGCTGATCTGTGTTCAAAGAGCAAATTTTGCCCAATGTATTTGCATAATGTTCTATTCCCTTGCCTTTTGCCCTGTGCACTTGCCTCCCTTCTCTGTGCCGGAACAAAAGGCAAGGGAATGGAGGGGAGACATGCAAACAACTTCCTTCCCCATATGTGGTTTTCCTCCTCCCATTTCCTTGCCTTTTGTCCACATGTGAAGAAGGAAGGCATGTGTGCCTGATCAAAAGGAAAGAGAATGGGAGGAGGAGAATGGGGAGAGAGGTAGGTGCACACCTCGCAAATAATCAAATTTGCAAAGATCAAACCCATGAATGTGAAAGGAGGACTGTACTTGCATCCTGTTTTACAGTTTGGTTTAAAATATGATTACTCAAACACTACTTCCCATTTTGGAAAGCTTTAGTAGGCACTTCCAACAGCTGAGATTTATTTTCCACAATTTAATTTTAATTGAATGTGCTGCTACAGATACTTTACACAAAAGAGCACACTAACTGCTTCTGTTTTGTGTCACTTTTCTTGAGTAAGCATATCTTTGAGACTCCCTGAATGTCACCAGCCCAATCTTTCTTTCTGTCTCAATTAGTGGCTTTTTGAGTATTGTCACACTGAACTCCCTGCCCAAAGGAGTTTGCTGTCCTACTGATGTCAGTTTAGGAGACATCAGTTCATTCCTGCTGCTTTGTGTTCACCACAGAGATGCAGTGTTTGCCAGAAGGGTTTATGGTACTGCCAGAGCCAAAGAACTAGGCTTGTAAAAGGCAAAACAGAAAAGCAACCCACCAAAAAAACAAACACTGCTCCCCCAATATAAAGTGTATATTATGCTAACATCCATATAAAAATGTAATAGATTCTTCACATAATTTTCGGTATCATAGGCTAGAATCCTGTTAGATTTAGTGGAATATGCTGCCTTGAAGTGTGGTGGAGTCACCTTCTTTGGAGGTTTTTAAACAGAGGCTTGGTGGTCATTTGCTGGGGGTGCTTTGAGTATGTGTTCCTGCATGGCAGTGAGCTGGACTTGATGGAAATTGTGGTCTCTTCCAGCTCTATGATTCTATGTTTTTCTATGGTAACATACACAGGCATAACCTTTCATTGTGCCTGTGTAAGTTGTTTAAGTTGTTGTGAACTGAGATGCTGAATACTTTGAGCAAGTACCTTCTTGAACAATGACCTTCCCATACCAACTAACCTTTCCAATGGTGGAGCATGACCCTGTTTGAGCTGGAGGGCAGAGGGCATCTAGGCAGTTGCTTCTGCAATCAAGAGGAAAAGAAAATAGAAGACAGCATGTGAATATGCTAGAAATCCAGGGAGATGACATCTTTTTCTTCCATAAGCTGTGAACTGTAGGTGGATGCTTCCTTGTTGGCCACCCCCCATCCCCAGGCCACTCCTTGCCTCTGGGAATACATTCAAGCAAGGAAAAGGCTGGTTGTGCTGGGGTGGAAGGGGAAGGGGGTAAAAGTGCCCTGGTAGAGACTTATGCCTGATATAGGATCTCAGGCATTAGCTGTATTTACATATAGCAACAACATTCTAGCTTGTTATGGATGAATTAATAAGTTGGTATACACTGGCCAATTATTCATTGTTCAAGTGCTAAACAAACCACAGACCTACCCAGGGCTTGTTTACTGGAATGTTAGAAGTTACTCAGTCCAGCTCTTTGGCTTGTGTCTTTCTCAGCAAGCCAAAGAACCATCCCATGACTTTTTTAAGGTTTAGTTCTCTTGATTGCTGGGGGAGTAATAAGCCATAGTGACAGACCCTGCCTAGTTTGGCCGGGCTTGTTCAGTCATTCATGGACATTATACTGTGGTGAATGAAACACATTCTTGATCCAAGACTTGATCCTGGATGCCTACCTGGCTTGTATTAGTAAGTATGCTTACCTGGCTTGTATAATGGAGATCTAGCTGGATGAAGCTATGGTTCTCCTGGGTTTGCTCACCTGATGGGTGCGCGAGGAGGCAGAGTGGCAGTGTTCTTAGGATTCCATCTCCCTCACCAGGTACCCTGTCCAACAGTCTGCTGGGTTTCAGTTTGTATTTTTGAAGGTGGGTGGCTGGAAAAGAATAGGGGTTGTGTTGGTGTACTGCCCATCCTGCTGCTCAATAGTCTTCCTTCTGAGCTGGCTGAATTGGTCTTGGTGGTGATATTGGAATCCACTTGTCTTGTTGTAATGCGGGACTGCAACATCTATGTGGACATTGCTCTGTCAGGAGAAGTTCAGGACTCCAGGTCCACCATGATAGCCATGGGTTTGTCCTAATTAATGTCTGGTGCCACCCATGCTGCAGGACATGCTCTGGAAATGTTTTTCTGTTCCAGGCAGCATCATGTGGAAGAATTCTCTCTAGTTCTGTTGTCATGGACTGATCATTACCTGGTGGGGTTTAGACTCATTAGGACTCAGTCCAGTGGATATAATCTTGGAAGCTGTTTGTCTTGTATTATTGGATATGTTTCACTTTCTGCATCCTGAGAATGTGGACAGGATCCTTGGAGAGATGAGAAACACCACATGTAAACTGGACCCTTGTTCCTCCTGGTTTCTGAAAGCAGCTAGAGGGAGACTGGCTAAATGGGTAAAGGGAGTGGTGAATGCCTCACTGCAGCAAGGAAAGTTTCCATCCTGCCTAAAAGAGGCTGCGATGAAGACATTACTAAAAAAGGCCTCCCTGGATCCCACCATTCAGAATAATAATTGGCCAGTTTAAAGCATTCCATTTTTGGACAAGGTTCTGGAGTATGTAGCAACTTCCAAGTTCCAGGTGTTTCTGAATGAGATGGATTCTCTAGATCCATTTCCATTTGACTTCAGGCCTGGTTATGGGACGGAGACAGCCTTGGTAGATGACCTACACAAGGAACTGGACAGGGGGAGTCTGTCTGTGTTAGTTCTACTGGACCTCTTAGTAGTGACTTTCAGTACTATTGACCATGCTATCCTTCTGGGCTGACTTTCTGGGATAGGACTTTGGGGCATTGTTATGCAGTGGTTTTGGTCTTTCTTGCCGGGGGACTCTTGCTAGATGCCATGGTTGTTGGCCCATGGGATCTCTCAGGGTTCTATTTTATTCCCCATGCTGTTTAACATCTACATGAAACTGCTGGGAGAGGTCATCTAGAGTTCTGGAGTTTGGTGTCACCAATATGCTGATGATATCCAACACTATCTCTCCTTTCCATCCAATTCCAAGGAAAATATGTCTTGGTACTGAACCAATGTCTGTTATCAGTAATGGACTGGATGAGGGCAAACAAACTGAAGCTTAATCCAGATAAGACAGAGGTTCTCCTGGTCAGTTGAAAGGCAGATCAGGGAATAGGGACTCTGCCTGTACTGGATGGAGTTACACCCCTTCTGAAATCTCAGGCTTTCAGCTTGGGTGTTATCCTGGATTCAGCCCTGAGTCTGGGTGCCTAGGTTTCAGCAATGGCCTGGAGTGCATTTACACAGTTAAAAATTATGTGCCAGCTGCACCTGTTCCTTGAGATCTGGCTACACTGACATACGCTTTGATTACATCTCAGCTGGACTACTGTAATGTACTCTGGGTGGGGCTGCCTTGGGAAACTGTTCAGAAATCTCAGTGGGTTCAAAATGCTGCAGCCAGAATGTTGACTGGGACTAGTTATAGGGAACAGATAACTCACTTATTAAAACAGCTTCACTGGCTACTGGTGTGTTTCTGGGCACAATTAAAAGTGTTGGTCATGACCTGTGAACTATACAGCTGAGGTCCAGAGCATCTGAAAGACTGTATCTCTGCATATGAACCTGTCAGAGTTTTAAGATCTGCAACGGAAGGCTTTCTCTCACTCCTACTACCATCACAGGCTCACTGGGATGAGGATATAGGAGAGAGCTTTCACAATGGCTACTCCCACTCTCTGGAACTATCTTCTTCAGGAGGCTAGGTTAGCCCTCTCCCTCCTTTCCTTTTGTCAATAGGCAAAGACATTTTTGTTTAAGCAGGCTTTTAAGGTGAAAGTGAGAGAGCTTCTTATTGGAATGTTTTGCTTGTCCTTTTAAACTTTTCTATACTTTTAAAATGATTGTATACTGTTTTATTGAGTGATTTTAATTGTTTTTAAATGTTATTGTGTAAGTTTTGAAAATTGACTATTTCTGGAAGCTTCCTTGGGTCCCACTCTGGAAGAAAGGCAGTATACCAATAAAACAAGCACACAGAAAATCAATGCTGTGCCATATTTACCCCCTTCTAAAAAAGCGAATTGTAATTTCTTGGAAGCCACCAGGATTTTAGATTCTCCCTTTAAAAAAGACACATCTCTAGCAGCATTTTTGGGCACAAAATGTGGACTTCTGGGGAAGGAAATATATCAAGCCCCATTGGAGTTGGATAATTGCAGTGGGGAGATCACTCCTTTTGTTCAACCTAAAAACCTTCAGTAGGGCTTATTTTAAGTTTAGAGGATTGGTTTGTCCTCGACACTCAGAGCATGTGAAAACACAAGGATTGGAAACTGGAGTGAGTTCTCTGCCCCCTTTTATCTGAAGCTATTTGGGAAGAGGGCATGTTGAAATTTGGGAATGTATATCTCAAGGTCAGATTAGGTCTCAGTACTTTTCTGTCCAGCTAATCTCTCCATGACCCTTTGAACAACAAATCGTTAGTCCACATTTTAAAGGATATTTCAGAAAGGAATCAAACAGAGCACTTCAGAATTTGGAAATGTTAACATTTTTGCAAAGGTAGGAGACTACCCAGTGGCACATTGGCCAAAAGGTTTTGAGAATTTTAGTCAGGATAAGAATAATGATTTCAAGGTCTGGGGGTAGGTATAAGAGGGTACCACATTTGCTGAGTAGAACATCTCTTCTCCCCTTGGCTCAACTGAGGCAAAACGAGCAACAAGTTTGCATACCAAATCTGACCAGATGATGTTGGTGTGCTGACATTTGCTTTCATGGATGCAGTCAACATGACTTTAACTAGCATTTGTGGTCTTTGTGAGGGATAGAGGGATGGAAAGTAGGACCCTTAAAAAGCTCAAGATTTTTATTGCATGTTTCAGCAAACCCTCTTTATAGTATGCAGGAAAATACTCTGTTTTCTTTACCTGGTATTTCTATACAGACCATCAGAGGTGTGGTTGGAACCACGACTCACAGGACCTCAGCGTCTTTTGATTAACAGGGCCTCTGACATCATCTGTTAGCCACCCCTCCCCACCACCTCCCTGTCCCCTCTGAGTTTAGCTACAAGAGTTCCTTCCCAGAGTAGCTCCAGGGGAAAATGATTTTCCCAATATCAATGCATTGTTGTGAGCTATCTTTGTTATAATCCAAAGTATTTTTGGGTAACTTCCTCTTGAGTGCACATGACCCATTAGTTTAAAAAAAAAAAGATTTATTCCTGGTGGAAATGAAAACTGAAAGTTATAGAGAATTATACACAGACAGAGACATTGCATGGAAGGTTCAGCATTTCAGCGGCAACCAAAAGAACACTCCACTGGGGAATTTTGGGAGCTATAGTCAAAGTAATTTTTTTCCAGACCCTGATAAAAAGTAAGGCAATAAAGCCCTCCTTCAATCATGTCCACTTCAATCATGTCATGATTTGTTAGTCCTAACGACACGGTCTCGTTGATTTTAAAGGGACTTGGAATGAGAGAATTGATCCATTTTGCCCAGTATTGTCTTCTGTAACTGTTTTCATTTAGATGCTTTCACTGGAGGTGATGTCTAGATTGAACATTGATGCTTATGCATGCAAGATTTGTGCCTCATTGTTGAACTATGTCTCCTTAACAGGGAGGATTTTTTTTTCCTTTAAAAAGACTTGTCATTGATTGACAGGTTCATCCATTCCATCAAAGATAGTTTCATTTATATTTACATGTCATTGCTATGCTTACAGCCTACATGAACAAATACTCCAATATACTTGATTTCCTTCTGCAGCAAAGAGATATTTCTTTACCACATTGCAATCATAAATCTGGTTTCCCACTGATCTCCCTTGTGTGCATGGATCCTGATTTATGTTGTGAGTCTTCCAAATTGTTTCATCTATGAGGGATTCAAGAGACAAAATGATATGGCTGATGAGATTATTTGAAGTGGTAGTGCTATTTGGGTACTTGAAAATATATTGTTTCAGTACAGAAACTGCATATTTTACCCTACTTAGCAACTGTGGGCAAGAGGTTTTGGTCAGTATTTACACAGATGAATGTATGGAACTAAGTTGCTTCAGATCTCATGATGGGGGCCTTGGTTTTAGATGAGAGTTCCTCAAAAGAGTCAGAGATTATTACAAGGGAAATATGTAAGCTATAGAGAGAGGAAAGGAAGATTTAATTGTCTTTTGGTAATATATATCCTCCCTCCTCTGAAAGATTTTAAGTGGTCAGAATATCTGGAGGAAGCAAAAATCTGAGGATGCATAGTTCTTAAGAAAAGATAGAATGATGAGTGAGCATACCCTCACTGTTTTTGTTTTTGTTTTCCAGATCACAAATTCTGCAAGAAGACAACATAGAATTACAGAATCTTAGGCCATTGCTGCACTACGGTGTTATAGTGCTATTATTCCACTTTAAGCCTCTTGTGGAATTCTGGAGATTGTTGTTTACTGAGACCAAAGAGCTCTCCAGCTGAGAATTCTAAAGGCCCCTCCCTAAAATGCAAAGCCCAGGATTCCATTGGATATGGAAAGTGGAATAATAGCACTATAACAGTGTAGTGTAGAAATGGCCATAGAGCCGGAAGGGTTCACAAGGGCCATCTAGCCCAATCCTCTGCCATGCAGGGACTCCTGAAAAATGCCCATCTAACCTCTGCTTGAAGACCTCCAAAGCTGGAGAGTACACCACACTTCAAAGCACTCCATTCCACTGTCAAACAGTTCTTACAGTCAAGAAATTCTTCCTACTTTTTAGGTGGAATCTCTTTTCTTGTAATTTGAATCCATTGGTTCATTTGCTAGTCCCTACAGCAGCAGAAAACAAACATGCTCCATCTTTTACATGACATTCTTTACGATATTTAAAGATAGCTATCATCTCTCCTCTCAGGCCATTTCCGCCCTATGTTGCTATAATGCTATAGCAGTGGGTTGTTACCGGTCTAGGACCTGTGCTTCTTCATAATGTCATTGCTATCCCCAGCTGCTATCTTGTCCCTAAGGACCACCAAATTACTACATTCTATTTCCAGAAAAAAGACATTAAGAACCTTCATTAGCGCTTCAATCCCATCAGCTGTCGTAGTGCGGTACCATTATAGTGCTTGATAGTGCTTCCTGTTATGGCAGATCCAGCAGTGGACAGGCTGTGGGCATGCCCAGCTCATCCCTCACTCAGTAACTTCCTCTGTCTATTTTAAATGTCTCCTTCATGTCAAAACTTTTTATTTTTTAAATACATTTTTAAACAATTTAGAGTGAAAGTGTAATAGTGTACTGATATCTCATGCTGTTACAAGATTGCTGTTTTAGTATAGCTTCAAAAAAAAAATCACTGTTCAATCAGGGGTGGTGGGGCAGGGTGAAGATGGGGCATGGGAATGGCCAAGGATGCTGTAATGTGGAAGGAACACCAGTGGCGGTACCACTACCCATCCACTTAAGGGAGAAGGGTACGGAATAGAGTGTCCCTAACCCAACGGCATTGTGTCAATGGCAATAATGCCATTATAACAGTATAACATGCTAATGGCCTCTAGTGTGGAAACGGCCTCAGTCCTCTCTTCTCCAAGCTAAACATACCCAGCTCTTGCAGTCACTCTGCAAAAGGCTTAGTTTCCAGACCTTTGTTCATTTTGGTCATCTTCCTCTGGACACGTTCCAGTTTGTCAATATCCTTATTGAGCTGTTGTGCACAAAACTGAAAACAGTATTCCAGCTGAGGTCTCGCAAAACAGAATAGAGTGGCACTACTACTTCCCTCGATCAGGACACTATACTCCTATTGATGCAATCCATAATTGCATTGGCTTTTTTGGCTGCTACATCATACTATTGATGCATGTTTAACTTGTGATCTACTAAGACCCCTAGATCCTTTACTTAGGCACTGCTTTCAAGCTTGGACTCACCCATCCTATATCTGTGCATGTCATCTTTTCTGCCTAGATATAGCACCTTAAATTTATCCCTGTTGAAATTCATTTTGTTTTAGCCCAGCCCTCCAATCCGTCAAGGTCATTTTGAATTCAGCCCTTTGGGGTATTTACAACCCTACTGATCTGCTGTTATCTTCAGGTTTGATAAGAATGGCTTTATAATACATTAAACAACACTGGACCCTGGACAGAACTCAGAGGCACCTCACCGGTCACTTCTCTTCAGGATGAAGAACAACCATTGGTGAATACTCTCTGGGTTTACTCTATCAACCATTTACAGATACACCTAACTACAGCGTGGTGTAGTCCACAGTTCTCCAGCTTGCCTGCAAGAACATAATGGGGGACCTTGTAGAAAGCTTTGCTGCAATCAAGATGTACTACATCCGCAGCACTCCCTTGATCTACCAAGCTTTTAACTCTATCAAAAATGAGATAAGATTAGCTTGGCATAACTTGTTTTTGAGAAGCCATGCTGACTCTTAGTAATCATAGCTTTGCTTTCTAAGTGTACACAATTAGACTGACTCTTTAATAATCTGTTCTAGAAGCTTTCCTGGTATCAACGTGATGTTCAATACCAATAGTTGCTTGGGTCCCCTTATTTAAAGATAGAGACACCTTTGTCCTCTTCCAGTCTATTCCTTCTTTTCCCATTCTTCTGTGTCTTATTGTCATAAATGCAACCCCATCAGCTGAAAATGGAAATGCAACAACAATTAAATCAGGAATCCTAAGACTGATGTATTTGCTGTAGTTCTGTTTCAGTGGCTGGGGATGTATTTAGAGGACTAGTGGAATACTAATAGAGAAAGCCATTAACTCCTGGCAGTGTTGTCTGGTTAAAGATGGAAAAGAAAAATGGAAGAGCCCAACAAACAGGAAAAGAAGTGAAAAAAACATCGGATGTTTTTACTTCAGGTGAACTGCATTTCTGATATACTGTGTTCTTAAAGACGATGCATGAAAACAAAGAAAATACAAAAAGAACATAATAGAAATAAGTTACAACATACATGAAATAAAGCAAACTACTAAAAGTAAGTCATAGAATAATTTTACACTGTAAGAAAATGGCCCACTTTTCAGCATTTGGAGTGTTTACCTCTTCTTTTCCTGGCTGCAAATTGAGAACTAGTGCAGTGTCTTGAATAAGGATTTGAATCATATTACCAAATCCAAACATAATTTCATCTATGAAGTCACAAGGTGGTCTCAGACTAGCTCCTTTTCTCACCCTTTCTCCTTCCATCTGCAACATGCAGGTAATTATACTGACTGACAGATATTTGTAACTTGTATGTTACACTCAGATCATTTCTATGAAACCCTGTGAATACCCTAGAACAGTGGTTCTTTTATTTACCAGGGATTTCCTTTAAAGGTAGTTTGTTGGTGTGGACCCCCAAGACTTAACTCAAGATTTAAAACCCTAAAGTGCATCAAATATTTATTTAAAATTGCTCATTAAGAGTCTTCAGATTGAAAGACAAGGGAGAAATAAATAAATGCACAGTTCCCTGAGAAGCACTGGAAGGGGAGGGAAGACTTTTCTTCTGCTTCTTCCCACCAGTTTAAGGCTGAAGTGGATTGAACCAGCCAGTCAGATTTTGCCCTTCTCTGTCTCTGTCTCTCCCTCTCCCCCTCTTCTCTTTGCTTCTTCACCAGGAGGAGAGGAGACTGAGATGAGCAAAGGATAGAAGTAGGGGAAAAAGCAAACAAAAAAAAAAGGGGGGGGAGGGATTAAAGACAAAAAAGGGTGGCATTGAATCAACCTCTCTGTACAAGTCCCTGAGAGTGCCTCCTCATTTCCATTCATAAATGCCCATGCTTTCATCTGAATTAAGTGGCATCTTATTTTGCCAACAGTGATTCATTGCTCCAACTTTCATTGCCTGGCCGAGGGTGGCAACTGCAGCAGCAGCACTACCTCTTCTCACTTGGCCCCACTTCCCTCTGTTATTCTTTTTCAGAGTTGGCCACCATACTGTGTCAAGGATCCCACATGGAATGGGGCCAATTGAGAAGAAGGCATTTATGAATGGAAATGAGGAGGCACACTCAGGGTCTTTTATAGAGGAGTGGCTTCATCCCCCTTTTTGGCTTTTTTTTTGCCCCCCCTGTTATTTCTGCTATGGCATCCCCGGTGAGGACCCCCAGATATCCTTTTGATATCATTTAATTTGGCCTTAGCTGGACTGGTTGCGATTACCTCATCTCACGTGTTCGCAAAGTTCTCCGGATAAGCACGGACAGAGAGCAGCCGTTAATGGTTTACATTCCATTTCTCTTTGTAGCCAGCAACCCAAAACTCGCCCGAAGCTTTAGGGAACTTCCCGCCACAGACTCCTCAATAGCCACGTGGCTCTCAGGCAAACTACTCTTGTGAGTTGGGCCATTAACGTTTCGGCCAAAGGTATTGTTTCTACATGCAAATCTCATCACGAGAAACCTGACCTCACCAAATCCTTTTGTCCAGCACCAAAACCTCTTTTGTCCTCCTTTGGGACTGCCATAGCCAAAAGGCACGATCTTCCCTATAAAAAACCCTTCATTTCTAACGGATTCTCGGATCACCTTTGACTGCCATCCTGCCCTGCCGCTGGTGTGTTTAAAGGACTCCCCTCAGCGCCCCATGCTGAGCTTTCTTCCCCGAACCTCCAGCCTCTCCCCAGGGCTACGGAACAGGTCGTATTGCCCTCTCTTACAACTCTTTTCTTTTCCAGTTAGTTAGTTTGCGTTGTTCTTCTGCGTGTTCCAGTTAATAAAGAAGTGTTCATTATTTTAAAACCTTGTCTAGCCACTCTCTAACCTGACGCTGTATACATAGGGTAAAAGATCTCGCTACATTACCCTGCCTCTTGCTAGCAAAACCAGTGCTCTGAGTTCTAATTTCCCCATCTTTGGTATTTTAATTGGCAGAGCCGGGCACCCCTCGCGGGACCCCCAATTTCAGGGTAATACCCCCTTTGCCCATCTCAGTCTCCTCTAATCCTGATGAAGAAGGCAAAAAAAGAGGTGGTGGTTAGGGTTTGAGAATTTCTGATGGTAGATTGGATTACTCTCCATTGGAAAGGAGGAGATGGGGATGGAGGGGTAGAGAAGAAGAACAAATGCTGACTGGCTGGGCTATCAGATCTGCTGTCACTCAGCTGCTGAGCAAACTTCCTTGCAGTGGAACAGCAATGTGACGGATGAAATGCAGGCCCAGCCAGCCAGCCAGCCAGCCAGACTTCCTTCCTCTTTTCACTTTGGTTCCTGTCACGTTGCCACTACATTGTGTGGAGAAGACAGGATGAGCAGCCTTCAAGCCTTTTGTGGACCCCCTATGAGGGGATCATGGGCCTCTTGTGTGTCCTCAGATCCCAGGTTAAGAACCACTGCCCCAGAACCTTGAAAAATGCAAGCACACTTGCAGAACAGTGCCAAATCTGCTCAGGAATTTACTTTGGGTGCAGCATGAGGTGACTGAGGAACAAAATGAGAACTGACCAGTTTTAAAGATACAGCCCAGCAATGTTTTCTAAAGTAAATAAGTAAACACAAATATACAAAAGACTTTTGCTTGTGACTTATACATGTATTAATTCCATGCACATATGAAATGGGGATGAGGTTAATTTCTTACGCAAAAGGGCATGGAAGCAAACTACCCCACAACTCCAACCACACTCCATAATTTTAAGGATTTTCTCCCCTATCTGGTTCACTTACAATACTGGAGCTGATTTGAAGAACAGCTATTTAAAAGCAGCAAAACCTGGTGAAATGAGTTTCAGAAAAGGAGCTCCATTCATTTTCCTCTCTAGTTTAACAATGTGCATGAAACTGAGAAATGAAGCCAGCTGAAGCAGCAAGGTGGAGTCTAAAAGAGGAATAGGAAATAGTTGACAAAAAATGTTAGAGCAGTTTCTCACTATACTTTGGTACCACTTACCTGCCATGGCTCCATCCTGAGAAATACTGGGATTTGGCATGAGAGCAGTGAATTCCAAAGAATGCACAAAATTACAGATCTCAGAATTCCTTGGGATGCAGCCATGTTGATTATACGGTATCAGAGTGCTTTATTTGTGCAGTGGGAAAAGAGTAGAAAGACAAATAGAGAACAGTAGGCCCAATAGCTATTTTTAAAGAAATTATTTCAGTAAAGTAACCTATTTCTATTAAATTCATAGGACCTTCTTTAGTTATGCAGAAGGTGTCAGAGAAAGCACCCAATGTGTTTTTTTTGTGTGTAAGAAGTCAACCCGGTGGGGTTTCATGCATAAATAGGGAGGAGACATGCTTAACAACCATACAAATGAAAGGCAGTATCATTGTAATGGTTAGGGTGCTAGTCTGGCCCTTGGGAGATATGTGTTCTAGGCCCCACTGAGCTGTGAAATTCACTGGATAATCTTGAGTCATTCTGTCTTTTTCTCCTCTCTCTGTCTGACATATCTCAAAGTGTTGTGAGGATACAGTTGTGAGAAGGAAAGCAAAGTACATTACATCTGACCTCACCAATAGAGCACAAATGTTAACTAACAGTATTTTTTTAAAAGAAGCCTAAGCTTTACCTCATCACTATAGATGTAAGAAACTCCTATTTGGGTAAAGAAGTATGTGCAGGGAGGTGCTGTGCTATGTTACTGTGCTGTACTTCATTGAGTTTTTTTTCCTTTCTAGGCTAATTTTTATGGAAAGTTCGAATTGCTGAATGGATGACACTTCATACTATCCAATATTTTCACAGATGAAAACCAGGAGATGTATGGCCAGGCAACATCAGAATGTGGCCGAGATGGCAAAAATGGTTAATGAGGAAGAACATCCAGGCTAAGAGAGGTTCCAGCAGTTTGCTTTTGCTTGGACCTCCTCAAAGGCCATTTCCGCACTAGACTGTTATAGTGCTATTATTTCACTTTCAACATTCTATGGAATCCCGGGGTTTGCAGTTTAAGGATGGGCCTGAGGCATTTCTATGGTAAGTTCTTGGCAAGGATTCCTGAGGCCCCTCCCTAAACCGCCAACTTCAGGATTCCATAGGATGTTGAAAGTGGAATAATAGCACTATAACAGTCTATTGTGGAAATTAAAACTATATCCTCCTTCTCTCTTCTCTCCCTTGCTGAGTTAACTAAGTGCAAACTGTCATTGTACTTTAAACTCATTTTGCACCAATTGAGGTAAGTTAAGGAAAAAAGAGGAAAGTGGAAAAGGAGAGAGAGAAACTGGGACATTTTAAGAGCAACTGAAGGGAATGGGACAACAGAGGATTAATTAGGACCGCTCCTGCAAAACCAGGATAGTTGAAGGGTATGCATTTCTATGGTATGTTCCTGGCAAGGATGCTAGGTGGATAGGTTTTCCAGCTGAGCAGTGCCAAGGGATTTTCAGATCACTTCAACTTTCCTTCCAAATGGACATCTAAGAGGCTTTTTATAGCTGACAGAGGTATATACTCCAAACTGAAAGGCCTTAAAATGATACCTGGAGATGAAGAAATGGCTGGATGAAATTGGAATGCTCCTTGAGAAGCTGCTTGTTGATGGAATAGGCTGTGGATGGCTGCTCCTGACCGATTTTGCATGGTCATGAGTACGCACTTAATGTGAACATATTTTCAGCATGTGATCAACAAATCTAATATTATACCTTGCCACCCAAAATAAATCATTGGCACATTAGCCTAATTGTCTTCTTTCTCTCATCATCTGTTCAGCAAGGCCTCTTGCACTGAGTTCCCTTTTGTTGACAGGGATAGAATAACATTAATAGTAAATTGGTGCTGCTGCTTTATACCTGGGGTAGTTAGCTCTAGGATTCAGATGCCTCTTCATTGTAAATGAAAAGGCTTCACTGAAAAAACAAATGACCGAAATTAAAAGTGGTTTGTAGACAGAAATAATTATGAAGGCAAGGGGGTGAAAAGTGAGGATTTGCAAGTACTTGTCAGGAGAATGTAAAGGTTAAGGGTCAGAGTCCCTCTTGCCAATTGTAAGACCAACTTCAGTAAAGAGGCAGAGAGAGGCATCTGCCTCAGCAGCAGATTGTGATTGTCCTGAAAAGGTAGAAAATTGTTAGTTCTTTAATTTAGTGTGTCACAAAATTTCACTGCCAGGACATGGGAAAGCATACTCCTCAAATGTCCTGATTTGGTAGGGACAGTCCCAATTTATCCTCTGTCGTTATTCTTTTTTTCAGCTGCTCTTAAAATGTCCCTCTCTCTCTTACTTCCTCCCATTTTCTCTATTTGTCCTTAGCTTACCCCAGTTGCTGCAAACTGAGTTCAGGCTGCAAAAAAGATTTGGGAAAGAGAAAGAAGACAGGAGGGGTGGAATCCTGGCCTCCCCAGCAGGCTCAGGCAAAAGCAAACTGTTGCAGCCTCTCCTAGGTAGTGTGTTCTTCCTCATCAATAAGTTTTGCTGTCCCTTTATCTGATGTTGCTGTCACGCCCTGCTCCCAGAACATGAACTCTGACTCAGAGTCTGAAGCAGGGGGCATGCCAGAGGCAGAAACAGGGGGCATGCTAGGACCTGCTGTACAGAAAGTGTCACAAGCAGCCCAGGGGGCGCTGCCAAGTCCAGCAGAGAGTCCTGCCCCTTCAGATAAAGAAGATAACTTATCAGTACCTATCTTTGCTGAGCACAGACAACAAAGAAAGAGCCTACGCTGATTCCAGAGAATATATAACTATCAACAATTACTCAGACAACAGCTTCGTTAGGCTTCTGACCTATATAGCTGCCGCCTCTCACCTCTTCGAGTTGTCAGTGCTTATCTGACCTTCAATCCTGTTAGACATCTTGCTGAATTCCGTTCCTGACTCTGGATTACCCTGATTGACTTTGGACTTGCTTGCCTTAGAATTCTGTTGGACTTTATTTATTTATTTATTTATTTATTTATTTATTTATTTATAAAATTGTTTTTATTGTTTTCTTTTAAATTGTAATATAAATTAACAAACATAATAACACATATTGAGATCGCTGTTTGAACACATTCAGAAACACATCATGGTAGGATACTATATGATGACATGTCCATTGGAGAAAATGATAGGAACGTTATAAGGAATGTTATAAATACAGAGTGTTTGCAGATGATGTGATTATCTTCCTGGAGGATCTGCTGTCACAAATGGTTAAGTTAAATGAAATTCTAAATAGATTTGGCTCTCTGGTGGGATTTAAGATTAAAAAATAGAAAACAAAGATTTTGACCAAAAACATGAGGAAAGTGGATAAAGAAAAGCTGGAATTAATATCTGGAATAAAGTGTGTAGACAAAGTAAAATACTTAGGGATCTCAATAACTAACAAGAATAATCAGTTGTTTATTAGTATTTATACTCCTAGTTGGAAGCAGATTAGCCAAAAAATTAGTGTTTGGAAGAAACAGAATTTATCTCTTATAGGAAGGATGTCCTTAATTAAAACGAGTATTCTTTCAAAAGTGGTTGGGGTTTTTTTTTTGTTTCAAATGATTCCAATCGTGGTTCCTGCAAAGTGGTTTAAGGATTGTGCTAAAGATCTGTCAGATTTTTTGTGGCTGGGTAAAAAGCCAAGGATCAAATTAAAACCAACGATAGATCTTAGAAAGAGAGGGAGATTTGCCTTGCCTAATATAAAAATCTATTACTCAGCAAGCTGCTTAGCATGGATAAAACCATGGGTATGTCTAAATGACCTGAGGCTTTTAGCCTCAGAAGGTCATGAACTTTTTTTTGGATGGCATTCCTACCTGTGGTACCAGAAAGTTAATGTTCAAAAAGTGTTTAATAACCGTGCAATCCAAAAATCTCTATATAAAATATGGATGAAATATAAAAGGTATTTATGTCCAAAATTCCCATCTTGCCCTTCCTCCACTGAAGCTGTTTCGATTAAAGGCCTTAGAGGTGATATATAGACTGGATTACATATAAAAAACTAACATATCTATCAGGTGGTGTGATGCAATTAAAAAGTCACCAGAGATTACAACAGGAAAAAATGAGGGTATATTGGTTTCCATATCTCCAGATTCAAGAAAGGTTCAAAAAAGACTTGAAAGAAGGTAGAATCGATACAAATCCAATGGAATTTGAATTAGAGCTAAAGAAAGTAAACCAACATCTGCTATCAAGGATATACCAATTGTTGTTTAGATTTGACCTGGGGAAGGAAGTAATTAAAGAATATATGGCAAAATGGGCAACTGAGATAGGCCAACCTTGCAGAATGGGAAAAAGCTTGGAATAAAATCACTAGATTTACAAGATCATATAGTTTACAATAGAATGCTCTAAAGGTCATGTTCAGATGGAATCTTCTCCCTGCAAGGATAGCTAAGATGTTTAAAAATACAAATGATAAGTGTTAGAGATGTCATAAAGAAAAGGGTACATTTTTCAATAATGGTGGGGATGCAATAGAGCACAGAAATTTTGGTACATAGTTTGAGCAGTCATCCGAAAGGTAATAGAGATAAAACTTGATTTGGATCCTAAACTGTTCCTATTAGGAATAATCCAGTTAAATCTGGAAGGGGGTGATTGCAAAGAGAGGTTAATATGGCATATGGTTACAACAGCCACATTGGTATTTGCTAGGCATTGGCAGAAAGAATCTATTGCGTGTAGAGGGGAATGGTTGGAGAAACTTACAGAGGTGATAGAAATGGACAAATTAACATATTTGTTAGAAAACAGGGCAGGTCACAAATTTCTCCAAACATGGCAGCCATTTACAAATTATTTGCAGAGGGTAATGTAAAATAATGTATATGTACTAAATGTGTACAATTGTGTAAACTGCGCTTTCATAAAAACAAAACAAAACCACAACCAGAAAAGCTCATCATGGGAGATAAGGAACAGAAAGTGTGAAAACAGAATTTACCTTGGCAATGGAACTTACTTATGTATGGTATTAGTATAGGTAGTTTTGATTAGAACATGATTTAACTAACTGAGGGTTAATATATTACTTGTTTGAAGGGATAGAGGGTTGATAATGAATAATTATTAACAAATAGCAAACAATGAAGAATCAATGAGTAATTAACCCTAGAGTGTTTCAAGAACAAATTGACATGAAAATTAAATGGAACTCTTATGGGTATATAATAAGATTTGAAATTGGTCCACTCTGTGGCAATGACAGCGTGAGAAGTCAATTTTAATGTGGAAGTTGTTTTATTTGTTGTTTTGTTTTGTTTCTCTGTATTTTCTTATCCTTCTCCTTTCTCTCTCTCCATCTTTCTTTCTTTCTCTCTCTCTCTCTCTTTTTTTTTTTGCAGAATGTGTCACATGTGTTATCGTTATGTAGATAGCGAATATTTGATAGACTTTATTTATGACCTTGTATTTACTGCCTGAAAGTAAGTAACAAGTCGGGAGCTATTCAGTTTGTTTTGTTTGAGTAATCAGCTGAGCTGCTCTGGCTGAGATAGGACAGTTGCTTGGTCACATGTGTCCTGGTTTTCATCTTTGAAATGCTTGGGAATCTAGATACATGTGCTTGAGGGATTTTCTGAAACAGGTGCCAAACTGTTGAGATGCCACTTTTGTTCTACGTCAGACAGGAAAATATATTGAGTGGCTTCAGTTAATTGACCTTTTCCCTTCCAGAACACTGTGAGAACCATTCAGGACTCTCACAGTTGGAACAAGAAGAATTTGTCCCAGTCTTGGGAGGGGGAACAGTACTGAAACTGGTAACCTTCCCTGAATTTGACCAGGAATTGTAAGGAACAATTTGGTCAGGTCCCTCAGAAAATGTAACTACAGAGTGGGTGGAATAGTGATGGCAAAATGAAGGAATTTCCCCTCCTAAAATAAAAATTGTGCTCCCTCAGATGCAATTTCCCTTCTGTCCCCAAAGTTCTAGCATTGCAGTTACTTGAAAATTTAGCTGAGCATTCAGAAATACCATTTAGGCATCCAAAGAAAAGGGGCAGGGAATGTAACCAAGAGGATTGGTTCTAGATGCAAATGATTTTCAGCATTTCATTCTGTAATGCTAGAAATTTTGGGACTCTTACCTAATTCCATTGTTTTACAAAAGTTGAAACTCCTAAACACTCATCCAGGACCAGGATCTGAAGATCAATCTTGTATTTCAAATACAAAGTATGTTCCCACCTCTACCATTCCCATGACATTCACGAGAGACAACAGGAATGTCAGAAATGAGTCTGAAGCAAGAATCAGGAAACAGAGTATGACTTCAGGCTTTGGCTAGGGCTCCCAGGTCTCAAGGCCTGGCTCTTCTTCTTCAGTGTGCAGGGCAAGAAGGAGGAGTCTCATGGTGAGAGCATTGCTTTGAAAAGTTAAATGAGTGTGTATGTGTGTAAAATTTCCTTTGTCAGACTTGGTTTTAAAAAATTGAATTGTATACCCACAGCAACTATAGTTGATGTTTGGTTATCATGACATCACCGGGGGGGGCACCCCTTAGTCTCAAGTCTCAGCCTTGAAATCTCAGGGCCTGGAGTGGCACTGATCTGGCAACGTCAGCCCTGCTGTGGCTGGTTGAAGGAAGAACAACATGGTCCTGTGCTAATGGGGAGTCTCTCCTGTCTTTCATCCAAAGTTCTGAGAAGGAATAGTTTCTGGAAGAGGAGCAGCAGATATTTTAGATTCTGAACTAATGGGAATTCTAAGATATGAAACCCCTGTGAGTAGAGGAATCCATTTAGTACCTACTTACATCTTAATTAATACCTTGTCTTTCCTCCAAAGCTGGAATATAACTATAGCAGGTGTGGAAACCATTGTGTGTGAATTGCACATAGCCTATCAAGACCTTTGGAGCAGTTCTGGAGCCTCCAGCTCCCAATGCTGGGAGAAAAAGTAAAAAAAAAAAAAAAGGATAATTGTACTCCCTGCAGCATGATGGGTATATGTGGGACTTCTGCTATTTAATGCTGTTTTGGCCCTCACACTTTTTTGGGGGAGGGGGCTAGATAGCATTTTTAAAAATCTGGCATTGGTCTTCTGGTCACTTCTAGTTTGAGGCAAAGGGGCCAACTGAATCTTCGAATCCTGGGTAAGGATTCAAGATTTCCGAATCTGAATCCTTGTGCCAAGATAGGTAAATGGAATCTTTCAAATCTGCCAACTAAATAGATTATTGGAGACTGGGATGCCTGAAAACCAGGGAGGCTGGGAGGCCTGAAAACCAGGGAGACCAGAATGCCTGAAAATCTGGGAGACCAGGATGCCTGAAAACCTGGGAGACCATACATACAAGGGAAGATAGTAAGCAGGTGAGGTTTTCCCTTGGAGTAATAATGGCCTTTGCTAACAATTTCACAAATTACATCTGGGTTTATATTCTAAGATATTTAAATTGAACATTTCATATTGAAGTTCAGTACTTGACTGGAAGCTACAGGCTTGAGATTTCAACAATAGCTGAAACATTCCTTTGCATAGCTTCCCTGCAAACCTCTTTCAGACACAATTCTGGGGTTTGGAATTTTACAAGGTGTCACAGCCTTCTCTGCCAAAGTGTACTGGTGCATCATCAAACTACAAACTACAAACCCCAGGATGCCAGAAGGAGCAATGCAAAGAAAAGTGAGTTTTGACCGGGATTATCTCTGTACTGGAGTATGTGGCCCTGTTTACACAGGCAGGAAAATATGGGTTTAATTCTCATTTTCCTGCCTGTGTACAAAGGGCCTTCATGTCATTTTTAATCTGGGGAGATCCAGAGGCAAACCTATGACAATTGTCTTGGTCAGATTTCTTCAGAGGGAAGTTTGCCTTTTGCCTAGGCTTTTGCTAAGGCTGAGAGAGTGTGTCTTGCTCAAGATTATCCTTCTTTCCCTTGCTTTTTAAACTCTTTTTTTAAAAAAAAAGATTTGAAAGATTTGAGATTTGTGAGATTCATGGATTCCCAGAACCTTCCATGGATTCAGATCCAGAAAATTCTGGATTTGTCCCATCCCTAGTAAATACAGCCTCCAGGAGTCTGGTGTGGGAGGGATGGGAAATAGCCTGTCGATTCCCCATAGCCATCCACTCCTTTACCATGGTTATCCATGTGAGTTTATTCTGGGATACATTTTCTGAACTGTGCCATGCCTGTGTATAAGATATGAACTAAATCAAAGATGTTTTCATGTATATCTTTGATCAAATGTACAATCATGTACATCTTTGATCAAAGATGTTTTTATGTTCGTAGTCCCCCAAAATGGAATATTTCAGTTCAAAGGTTTGGTGAGTGAAGGCAATTATGAAAGTCCTTTTCTTCCTAGTGGTAAAATGCCAGCGATTCCCCCAGAAGCCCTATAGTCAGTGGGAAATGGCAAAGATTAAGTGTGAAACACTTAGTTTAGTACATTATTTATTTTATTTAGTAAATAAAATATGAGGTGTGTACAGCAGATGTTGGAAAAAACCAAGTCTATATTGGAAAGCTATGCCTTTAAGACTGATATCTTTCTTTGTGTAGGAGGTATTAATCTCCAAGTACAGGCCTGATCCTGGCACAGAAATAGCCTTGGTTGCCCCACAACACAACATCGGCTACAGAGTGGTGAGGCAAGTGCAACTCTTGTTAGTTCATCTGGAACATTTAGCAAATTTGGATATTATTGACTATGGTAACCTTCTGAATCATCTTGTAGAATTGGGCTTGGGAGGCGTGCTATTACAGTGGCTCTGATCCATTGGCAACCTTTCTCAGAAAGTTTGGTTGAAGAACTTCTGCTCTACTCCATGGTCTGTGGGGATACCAAGAGATTCTATCTGGTCTGTATGATATTTAACATATACATAAAACTAGTGGGAGGTTTATGCTCCAGCGTCACAGATACATAGATAACATGGCATTTGTCTTTGTTTTATTGGGAAATTAAAGAAATAACACTGGATGTCTCTAGCAGAGAGGAAGCAAACAAACAAGGTAGAAGCTAAACAATGATAAGCCCCAAGCCCTCCCTGCTACATCTAGTAGAGAAAAAAAGCAACCTTAGTTTCTTTTTTAAAACATATAAAGTAGCTGTACTTACTACTATTTGTACATATTCAAACAATTGAGGAGAGAGAGGGAAGAGTGACAAAATGGCTGCAAGTTAGAGTGATACAGGAGGGCAGTGGGTATTGAAAAGCAAACAAACAAAGTCAGCATGTGCAAAAGTAATTAGTATATGCATGTAAAGACTGCTAACTCTAACATGATTTATACATACTAATTCCAGTCAGGGCAGCCATGCTCATTGGCATAAAATAGCAAATCCTCATTGGCATAGAGTAGCAAATCCAGCTCTGTTTCACATTATTTGTCCCCCATTATTTTTTACATTTTTTAAAACCTTATTTATTCTGCAGGTTTTATATTATTCATTCGCAGGCGTTCTGAGTTGTACAGGAGCTCTCTTGGTATCAAACTAGGGAAAACAGGGAAAGCTCTTGGTAAAGTTCCAGAGGGGGTGGCCATGAAACCAAACATGGATTCACCAACGGCAGGGCAGTGACTAACCATCTGCCCGTGAATTCAAGAGAAACCATTGAATCTCTGAATAGGTGCTCAGTGGCAATTTAGGCAGAGATTGCTCCAGTTGAAGACAAGGAACGCAATCTAGACAAGTTGGAAGTACAGAAAACTTCTGATCTGGATGGAAGGCTATTAGATGTGGTTGCACACCCTCTGAAGGCCCAAGTCTATAACCTTTGGCCTTGCTCTTGAGGTAGAACAGCTGCTCCATTGGCTAAACATCACTTGGTTGTCTATTTCCTTCTGTACTTTTCAAAATCTTTTTTGGAATTGTACTATGAAGGAACCTGGTACAGGGGACAGAAGGAAACCTATGGATCAAGTGGAACATGGGTTTCTGTACTGGGCACAAGGACACACTTGGCATCACTCACAGTATCCATAGGATGGATTTCTAACCTGTGAATTTTGTATATACTTCTTTTGTGGCCCCCTTAAATGAAGGATCACAACTTGAACACCAACTGATCCATGCTCATTTTCATGATAAAACCTTAGGAGCCCCACAGATTCCTTGTTATAGATGAATAGAATAACAAAGATTCATTTCAATAGGTGGAACATTTGTGCAGGCCACAATTTTCTATGTCAAATCATTACAGGTCTCAGCCTTACTACTGCACAATATGTGTACAGACTGCCAGTTTGTATAAGCAGCTGTACTATTGATCATTCATTAGCGAGTGCTACATATTTTCAGCTATTGATCAAATAACCATGCTTTTGCTATTATTTTCTTGTCTACAGTTTTCTCCCTAATACTGTTGCTTTCCAGCTCTGACCTTGTAGTTTGCCTGACCTTTGAAGGTGCAGTGCATTGGTTAATTGGCTATTAATTATGCTAATAGATATTGTGGAAGAGGCTGATTATAAGATGTAGTTGTAAATGTTGTGCAAAATGTTGCTATAATATCAAAGAGGAGATCCATAAAATGATTAACCAATTGTTTCTCAGAGAGAGAGAAAAATTGGCATAAGGGAATTCATTGCCTGAATCAAAACCAAATGAGGGGTTTAAACATAGAAATTGAAACATATAAATTGTCCTACATTTCAGATAAGAGATGATGCATGCTGAGATGTGAATTAAGAGAGTCTAAGTTAATGTTGTGTTTCAGATGAGCACCCACAATTTGGCTTCAGATAAACAGAAAGCAAGGAAGGAAGGAAGGAAGGAAGGAAGGAAGGAAGGAAGGAAGGAAGGAAAATCGTACAACAGATATGTAACCAATAGACTGAATCCAGAAGAAGGTATTTAGAACTGGACTTGCTGTTCCCATTCTCTCCATCTTATTCTCTCTGTCTCAGGAAGCCAGGGGGAGGTTATCAATGCCATAGCCCATGCCATTCAGTAGGATCCCTTGGTCCTTTTGAGAGGGCTGGGGAATAGCTGTGGGGAGCAGGGGATAGGGAAACCAACCTAGGTGCAACACCTATGAGTGGATGCAGTCCACAATAAACTAAAAGTTCTCAAACCATTACAAATAGTCAGCAAAACTTTGGCCATTTCCTCACAATGGTGCTATCCTGGGATGGGGATATGTTGCTGCTTGTCTGTGAGTCATGCTTTTGCACGATGTCACACGTCTCCAGCTGTCACAATTGCAGAGTATACCATTACTGGAAAAAATCTGGTAATGGCCCCCAATCATGTGATGCTCCCATCACCGGCAGTCATGCAGAAAGGGAGAAAGTGAGATCTAGGCATTTCCTTTCCTAATGCAGTACAGGAAGTGGCTGGCTGCATTTTGGAAGGAAGGAGTTTGTCTCTTGTGCTGCCCTTCCACAGGCAGCCAGCTGGCTGTGGAGGGGAGCATTCAGGTTGTGCTCCCATCCGGCCAGCAGCATTGCTGGGGTTGCGATTGGATGATGATGGAAAATGATAAGGTGCAGAAAGGGCCTCTGTCTATGTTCCCTTAGAAGCATGTTCACTTCAACTGAATTCAGTGGGGCTTCCAAGAAGAGATTTAGCCTAATTTATGCAGATGTTAAGTCCATTGACTGAATGGAAGCATATGTAAATTCTATGTTGCACAAATTCTCAGTGCCCTCACATAATTGTATAGTTTTTAAAAAAGTGACTAAACATCCTCAAAGAGGTCAATCTGATTTTGTTTTACTTCCATATATTCCTTTCTTATCTCTTCACTGTCCTACAAGTTGCAGGAACCTGTAATATACAAGAGTCCATGTTATTTGCTGTGGGGCTGGGGGGAACAAACTACTGTGATTTGGGGATATATGGGGCAGTTTGGGGGCAAAATTAGCCCCCAAATTTGGCCTGAAAAACTAAAAAAAAGGCCTGGGGCTTCTAGGCAGTTTGGGGGGCCACATTTAGGGGTCCCAAGGGCTACATGTATATGGTAGCCCTTGGGAACCTTAAATGTGGCCTGAGGGCTACAGTTTGCCCATCCCTCATGCAGATAATCCTGCTGTGATGGTAAAGCTATTTTCTGGTGTGGTTTGTACACATGAGACCAGTTTTGTTTTGCAAGGTGTGGGTACCAAGTTGGGCGCTCTGTCTTCAGAGCTAATTGCGATCTTATAATATCAAGAATGCTCCAGGAGAGTTTCTAGTGGGTAGAGCTGGTGACCCTCTTGAAGCTTTAGTCTTACTATGTAATAGCACGGCAGTAAGAGCTATCAGCATAATCCCACAGGAATGACTTCTCTATTGCTGTGGTTGCCATTGATTGCATGAGCCATGAAACAGATCAGAAGAGGTTTAAAATGCAGATGAT
Organism: Ctenosaura bakeri; assembly: GCA_948474755.1. Classification (NCBI taxonomy): domain Eukaryota; kingdom Metazoa; phylum Chordata; class Lepidosauria; order Squamata; family Iguanidae; genus Ctenosaura; species Ctenosaura bakeri. Next base: position 49,930 of record CAOLHI010004542.1, read on the forward strand.
GCAAAACACATGTTAGAATACAGAACTTCATGGTAGCAGTGAAGGCAGTGAAGGAGGTGCATTTTTGTGAAGTCGAAGACTTTCACAACCGGAATCCATAGGTTGTTGTGGGTTTTCCGGGTTTTGAGGCCGTGTTCTATTAGTATTTTCTCCTGACGTTTCGCCTGCAGGTGAAACGTCAGGAGAAAATACTAATAGAACATGTCCTCAAAACCCGGAAAACTCACAACAACCTATACGTGCATTTTTGCTGCTTCCATTACACCCTCAAGTGGTGATCCAGTAGAGATCTTCAAAGGGCTCTGGGATTTAATAATGTTTACCAGAGAAAAATGGAAGTTTGAATCAATTGGAAGCCCGCTCTGGTCTTTTCACTAAGTCTTTTGAGGATAAATTCTTTCATCACTGCTGTGACCTTGAAGCTGTTATTGTGGCACATCCAACTGAGGTATCCAGTACTGTTTCTAGCTCAGCAGACTGAAATCCATTTTGGTTGTTGCAATCTTAAGATGTTGGCAAAATGCTTGCAGTGATATATTGGATAATTTGCTCTCTTGATTCTTGACCCTAGTGATTGATTGATTAAAGCCCCCTCTATGGACATTAAATTCTTCTTTGTGTGATGAAATGAGGTAGTCATTTTAAAGAAATTTCTGGTGATTCTTGATAACTGATTAGTCACAAATACCACTTTGAGAAGAAAGATTATTTGAAAAACAAGTACTTTGGGGTGATACTGATTAATTAGATCCATTTCAATTTGGGTTAAGGCCTGAGTTCCTTGGCCTGATTGGTGACCTTTATCAAGAGAGAGATGGGGTACTGATTAATCCCTCTATTATTCTTGGTCAGTCCTCTCATGGGTTTTCACACTACAGACAATGGTATCCTTCTAGACTGACTTGTTGGGTTGACAGTTGAGGACACTATATTTCAAAGCTGGTTCCAGAAAGCGGTGTTGGGAGACTGTATTTTGGCCCCCTGATATTTGTTCTGCAGGATACCATCTTGTCCTCAATGATGCCTATCGTTATATGAAGTTGTTGCAAGTGGTCACTATGAAATTTGGAGACAATTTTCATCAGTATGCTCGTGATGTGTAGTTCTATTTCTTTCTCATGTCTCAATCAAGTGTAGCCATGCAGGTCCTGAAGAGTACCTGAATGGGCTGGATGAGGGCCAGAAAACTGAGTCTGGCAGGACAGAAGGCTTGTAGATAAATGATTCCCAGGTCCAGGATACAAGTTGGGTACCTATTGCAGATTGGGTTTGTCCTCCCTCTGAATGATCAGCTCCATTTGAATCTTCGCCATTAGAAGCACAGCTAGTCTTGTTGACTGAAAGTGCCTTTTATCACTTTAGGCCAGTGTGCTTGCTAAGGCTGTTCTTGGACCAGGATAGCTTGACCACAGTGAGTTCAGGTACTGAAGAAAAAAGTTTGGGTAGATTGTTGTAATGAAAGTCAAATGGGGCTTTCCTTATATGTCATCTGGAAGCTACCATAGATGCTGAATGTTTCAAATAAGTTAAAGAGTGGCAGTGACCTACCAGCAACACATTATACCTGTGTGAAGGGATATGATCTGGCTGCATATTGATATCTTCAAGGTTAAGGTTTCATTGGCAGTATACAGAACTATAAACAACTTGATACCTGATTACCTAAGAGACTCCCTTCTCCCCTATAGACCCATTTCATCCTTGATGGTATCTGGTGAGGCCATCCTGCTTCTGAGTGCCACACATTCCTAAGCTCTGTTGTGCAGTTGTTTAAAGCAGAACATTTAGTATGATGGTGTCTACTGTTTATTATAATCTTACTCCTTAGATTGGATCTGTGCTGGCAATTCTTATTTTTAGATGTGTGTTGAAAACACATCTGTTTAAGCATGCCTTTCCAGTGTAAACTATCATGCATATTAGATAGATGATATATTCATTTTATGTACTGGCTATGTGTTCTACATTTTTATTATTTTTGTGCACCGCTTTGAAATCTCCAGATGTTAAATGGTTTTAAAACTTCTAAGTAAATATCAATAGTAAGACAAATGCTAGAGTAGATGAGGTGTGGTATCTTCTGTGTGAGAAGCCTGGAATAGTACCAGCTGACTGTCTGCTTCCACGTGGTTTATCCATATGTAAACGCCCCCAAGCCCAATAATGGCCAGAACACTTCCTTGAATCTGGATTATAATGAGAAACATGGGTATTTGCATATAGATTGCTTTTGCCTAGGCAGTTCTATTCATATAAACGATACTCATATGGAAAGCTAATGTGACCTGGGGGTTGGGTGGTGGTCTCACATGTATCCAAGGTACCTCTACAAAGGTTAGCCCATTTCCAGGTAAATGCCTTTGATATATAGACATGCATTCCTACAAAGGGAGCATATCTGATGGATGCTTTAACGAACAGCCTCCTACAAACCCAAATCTTTCAAGACTACAGCACAGCTGTGACAGTGGGCTTGCCAAAAGATTAAGCTGTTCTTGGCTATTGTTCAATGTAGGGTCAGGAATACTTAAGCCCCTCATTTTCAGTAAGCTTAAACATACTTAATTCTGTGTTGGTTGCCTGAGACCATTGTGTTGCACAACCAGAAACTAAGAAATATTGAGCTTTGCTGCCTTATTCAGGAGTAAAAGTGTCCTCTCTTTTCATAATATCCTTAGCTCATTGTTTTTCTAATAATGCCAAAGCCTTTCAAATAACAGATTTCCTAGCAATGTAGGATAAAGAATTATCCCATAATGCTAGTGTTTCATGAGAGTGCTGGGCAAATTGGAGTTGTCTAGCAGCATATATTGAAGCATAAGTATCTAGCATGAGTCTTGTTGATAAAGACACCATGTTTGCATTTCATAAAGCAAATAGCATTCTACTAGAAGTTGATTTCTGATGTCTAGTAAAGAAAGCAGATGTTGTGATCTGCAAATGACTAAAAGGAATAGCTATGTTATGAGACTGCTAGCCATCTTGTTCACTAGTAGTTAGGGAACTTGACTGGTTTGAATTACAGATGGTTTGTTTTACAGCTTCCATAGTTCCTTACCATTGGCCATACTGGCTGGAAATTCTGGGAGACAGTTTCATAACCCCATATTTCATAACAGTTATGGAACTGGGTCAGATACAGAGCTCAGAAAAGGTACTTTTTTGGACTACTGTTTCCAGATTTCCCCAAAGGTTTCTTTGAGATGAAGTAAATTAAATATTATTTGTCCAAGGTCTAGCTAGATCTGCTCTGCCACATAGCTAGGTATCCTAGAGGACCAGATCTCTGCATTGATACTGTCACAATAAAATGCATTCATAAGCCTGGCACTATAGTGGAAGAGCCAAAACAGGGCTAAAGATTCATCATTCTTGCATTGCATGTTGCCTGGAAGCCGGGGTTTCAAAACCAGGAGGGGCCATATCTCAGGGGCACATCATGTGATTTGAATGAAGGTTTTTGGCACTTCTAAGTAAGGCTGGGAAAAGAATGCTGCTTGGCATCATATAAAACCATTGCTTAGATCATGGGTGGAGAACCTAGGCATACTTTTGGGATCTGGTTCCCATCAGCCATAACAATCATGGGCGAAGGGTAGTGATGGTGAAAGTTGCTGTCCAAAACTATGAGGAGCACCAGAGATTCTCCATTTCAGTAGTAAGTCATACCGAAGTAGTCTAAAGTCTAAGTCAATATAATGCAACTTCCTATGTTCCTTCCAGGGAAGCAGCTGTCAGTACTACAGCTGCTCTGGCACTCAGTACAAATGCCAGCACAGGACAAATAGTATTTACAGCCTTCATATCTGGTTATTAAGCTTCCAGAAGGCATCTGGCTAGCCACTGCTGGAAGCTGGATGTTGGATTAGATAGATGTCTGATCTGATCCAGCAAGTCTCTTCTTATAGCCTGTTCCAGATGGGAAGGAGTACTGAGAGGGCTTATGCCAAGAGTGCCAACAGCTTGTCATGCTGAACCTCTGGGCAATGGGAATAACCTACCTGGTATTGCTGGGAGTTTGGTTATTATCACTTTCTGACCAATCTGCCTCCTGATGTTATCAACAAATCTAGTAATTAGAAGTGAAGGATGGATAACGGAGGAGTCAGTACCTTTCATATCAATCATGAATGCTTAACTCTGTTTTGCCTTTCCTTCCTTCCTTCCTTCCTTCCTTCCTTCCTTCCTTCCTTCCTTCCTTCCTTCCTTCCTTCCTTCCTTTCTTTTTTTTTTGAGTCTTGGGGCAATCTAACCCACAGCAATATGTGAAAAATATCACACTTACCTTTGTATGCAGTTTTTATGTTGAGTGAAGCATGGATCAACTATATTCTAAGACCTTGGGTAGGTTTTAATAAATGACACAACATTCCTGTATTGCATTTCTCAAATAATCTTGCAGTCCAGAAATCCCTTCAGTTCTAATGCTGAGTCAGGGGACTGTGTTAGCCTAGACTAAGAGAGAAGAAATTCAGTTAACCAAAGGAGGAAAGTAAGGTGGGAGGAGAGATTCTTCTGTCAGCTGAAAAGAGATGATCTTCTATAGATAGGAGTATATTTTTATACCTTGCAGGGCTCCTGAAGGCTTCCCTCATTGACTAAATGGTCTCTGTTCTCTTGTAGCATGTGAACAAGTCTTCAGAGAGCAATGCTAACTTAGCAAATAATATGTCAGTGACAGCAATTCAATTTTACTGCCAAGGGATTATCATGACAATCAGTTCCTGGGAGAGATTTTGATTAGAAGCCTCCTAGAAGGAGGTAGGATAAGAGGAAGTGACAAATTGACACCACAGGCTGACACATTAAAGCAAACACAGCCAAATTTTGAGTCCAGGCAGTGAAATTAAAGCACCAATAAATTTTGGCCATATTGAAAAATGATGAATAGCTTAAGACAGGTATAACATATCATATCACTGAATATACTGCTGAAGCCTGTCTAATTCTCAGACCCTTGTTGAGAAATGTGAGAGATAACAGTGCATTTCATAAGCAGAATAATTAATATTTGTAAGCAGAAGGTGAGCAACAACCTGTCCTACACTACTGCCCCCACGGGGTTTAGCAGAGACAATAAAGCAGACTTAAGTTTTCTTTATAAAAACATGGGAAGTAAGCTTACTTACAAATACTAAAGTTGTCATAATATCACATAGTGACAGGCTTCATAACATGTGCTCTTTAAATATGGAGGAAAGAGACACAATTGCAGACTATAAAATGGAGGATCAACAAAACTCAGACTGATTAACTGATGCACGAGGATGTGGCTAAAACAAAGAAAGAAAGAAAGAAAGAAAGAAAGAAAGAAAGAAAGAAAGAAAGAAACAAACAAACAAACAAACAAACAAGAAATGATGTGAAGATGTACTGCACCTACATTCTTAGAAAGACATAGGCCCTTTCCACATGGTATCCTCAACCTGTACCAGCCACGTATTGTTCTCACTCTGGGAACCGCCTTACCATATGACATCATCACTAATCAGGTGCTATCTTGGCTCCAAGTGGGGAAAAATCTGATGTTTTTTGTTGTTGGAAAAAAATTGACAATAATTTTCCTTTCCCATGGCAATTGCGATAGCTGGGCCCATACAGTTCCTCCATGAGGCATCCTTACATCACTGATCTGGGAGCGGGCAGGGTGTGGGCAGTCCCTGACTGTCTCTCCCTCAGCAACTTCCAGGGGAAGCTCTGCCCAGCAGGGTGGCTGCTCCCCTTGTTGTACTGGCAAATATGCTAGGAGAAGTGGGCCAAAAAGGCCACCCAGGGGTGACATCAGCACCAACTTCCATGGCAACATCAGTCCCCTTGTCCAGCATGAATCTTTTTTTTTTTTTTAAATTAAAACTGACATCACTGTTAGCACATCAGCATGATAGCACTTGCCAGTGAGTGCTCATAGGTGTTAGGTGGCCTAGCTCCAAAAGTGAATATGGCTGGGAGCTGTCACAAGCTTTCTTCCCCTCTGCCAGTCCCTGTTGCCCTCTCAATGTGGACCTTGCAGCACTTCTTTCAACACAGGTCTGCCACCGCAGATAAGGTCCATCATACCCAGGTCTAGGTCTGCACAAATCTCCCCAGTGACCTGAGGCTCCCTCTCTCCCTCCTTCAAGAGTCAACATCCCCCAAAGTCCTGTCCCAAAGGAGTGCAGGAATGTACGCTCCCACCAGGCACGTGCATGTGTGGGCACCATCTAGTGTGCTAATGTTAGCACATGTGCTGGCAAAATGAATGAACAAATGAACGAACGAACAAACGAACGAATTAATGAATGAATAAATAAATAAATAACCCTGACCAATCAAGAGTGGTGTGATGGGATGGGGGAGTGGCCAAGGATGCTGAGCTGTGAACCATGCACAGGTACAATGCCAGAGCTGTCTTGTGAACACCCAGGTGCCTGCGGAAAATGGAGACTTTAAAGCAGGCCCAATCTGACATTGGCAATCCAGCTATGACACCACAAAAGCACATGACTGAGAGATGCTGTGGAAAGGGCTATATAAACTATCAGCTACTGAGTATAGGAATACCTTGTCTAACAATCCTGAGCCTTGCTAAGTGCTCTGATATCAGCTATTGGCTCTTCTACAGAGATGGGTTGCTTGGATCGGAAATATGCATTGTTGCCTTATACTGAGCCAGGCAGTTTAGGATTGTCTGCACCAAGGACAGGAATCATGTAGGCGACATGCAGACCTATGGGTATTTTTTTTTGTAGCCCCCAGAAGGGATGAAGAAATATTTTCACAGCAAGTTTCCCTCATCCCAATGAGAAAATGGTGCTATTTGAAGATGCAGTTTCAATTGAAAACTCTGTTTTGTATCCTATTTTAGCAGTAGCAGCAACAGCAACAACTCTTTTCTTAAAAAAACAAAAACCTAGATGTATTTTTTAAAAACTTAGGGGCTGGTTTTAAAAAGTCTGGAGAGTCTTGAGACAGGAAAAATGGACTCCTGAATGGGGATGGGAAGAATATTTGAGAATATTTGAAAAAAGATTGAAAAACATGATTCTTCGGTATTGAGAGATCTTGAGAAGAATCCTGGACTGATGAGAAATTTTTGCACCATAGGACTTATTCTAAGCAAAATTCTCATGTTGTAGTTTTGTGCAGGGAACTTTTTTCCAGTGCAGAATTTTTTTTTCCTGTGCAGAAATATCAGTTTGTGCTCAGAAAATGTTGTTTTCTTCACACCACAGCCACATGCAAATTTTGAGCAGAATAGGTCCTGAACTGTGAATAGTCTTCGAAAGCGACACAGTTTTCAGTGATTTTCTATAGCAATAACAACATTCCTAAAATTACTTGTTGCTTCTTTTGAAAAGAAAATTAGCAAAGAATTAGATCCTCACTCCTGAACCCTGGAGCTTTCTTACTCTGTTACACCATGGATGGCAACGATGTGGCCCTAGCCACTAGTTCCATTGGCCATGGGTGATGAGAGTTGCAGTCTGATGACACCCTTAGGGCTTTTCCGCACTTGGTTTTTAAAATGGGGCGGTGCTTCCTCCTGCGAGGATGTTTGCATTTGGGGGTGAACTGAGTTTGGACTACTTATCGTTTGTCCAGACTTCAGCCTGCTCCGGAACGTCCAGAACTGGTGGTCACCCGTGCTATTGAATGACCGATTAAAAGAGGACTTTCAATAGTGCGGTACGCCCCAGTCCATTGCTCTGCTAAAGTATAGATCTACAGGCTCACGCCAGCACAAGTCTGCAGATCTTCCGGGGGTGGGCTTCCAGCTGGTGAGCTTCTCCGATTGGTGGAGAGCCTCCGCCAACCGGAAGCCTCCATTTTCGTCTCCGGAGAGTGTGTAGCGTGGGCGCACGCTGCTCCAGACTGTTTTGGATCGTCGGGGGGGAGCGTGCCAGTCTGGTGAGTAATGGACTGCCCCATTTCCCCCCCACAGTGCGGAAAAGCCCATAGTTTACATTTTTGGCAGCAGATTTCCAGAGTTCATGGCAGAATCTCTCTTAAACCAACATGTAGATGCAGGGCGTTGAAGTTGGGAATTTCTGCATGCGGGGCATGTGTTCTGTCATAGAGCTATACCTCTTCCCATGAAATGATTTTATTAAAAGGGATGGGATAACAAAACTCTTTCAAGCCATATGGCTTATTTCCTGGGGGGGGGAAGAGCATGTTTCATTCAAAACAGAACCCCTCAAGACCTTTGCCATTTTAATATAGTTTACTTTTGAGCACACTAGATGTGTTTGTATCTGTGAGGCACTGGTCTCCCTCTTCTGAGTGATTTTAAAGAATCAATTGCGAGGTCCTATTTTTTCTCTCTCCCCCTGGTATGATTATAATTTCCCTTCAGGTCTGCAATACATTTTGTTTTGGTCATGGCTTCCTATTAAATTAAATATTTTCCTCCCACATCATTATCTGTTTTTCAAAAGGTAAGTTAATTAATTACAGTGCGTTTTCTCCAAAGGATGCTATTGGAAAATTGGGCATTGTGCAGAGGTGATGGAGGAGAAAGTTTGGATGAGAATGCTTGCCACTGGGAACCCCTTTGTAACTAGATTTATGCTGCTTCACAGAACAGGGTTCTTATTATTTCATCTTAAATATTTCTGCCCCATCTTTCAATGAAAGTTTCCAAAGTGGATAATAATGAAAATTTAAAAACCAGTGTATTTTCTTTTAAAAAAAAATCAGTATAACAACTGACAGTAAGAACAATACAAAAGAGTAAAATAACAACAGCAAAAAAAGCAAAAAAAGGACTGAAACCCCCTCCCCCACAATCCCTCACCCACTGAAGAATAAAAAATGCTGTCAGAGGAAGAAAGAAATGAGCTTATTCCAGATCATGGGAGATAACATTTTTAACTACAGTACGTAGAATCCTCTATGTTGGCTCATCTATCTATCAGTTATAGTGATCCTTTCTTTGACAAGGTCTTATGGACTATAACAGTTCTAGGGTCCTCATCTGAGGCCTTTTCACACTGCACAGTTGTAAGACTATGGCCATTTCCACCTTATATTTTAGTAGTGCTATTATTCCACTTTCAACATCCTGTGGAATTCTGGGGTTTGTAGTTTACTGAGACCAAAGAGCTCTCTGGTTGAGAATTCTAAAGGCTCCTCTCTAAACTGCAAACCCCAGGATTCCATTGGATGTGGAAAGTGGAATAATAGCACTATAATAATGTGAGGTGGAAATGGCCTTTGAGTCCATCTTAAGTGCCATGGATCCATCCCATGGAATTCTGGGATTTGAGGTGGCGGCGTTTAGATTTCTCTGGCAGCTCTGGTGCCTACACAAACTCCAGACCCCAGGATTCCATAACATGGAACCATGGCAGTTCAAGTGGAATCAAAGTACTATTAGTGCACAGGTGTGGAAGAGCCCCTAATCAGCTCAATGAGGTTCAAGAGGTTGTCACAGTAAAATGATGTCACAGGTGCAATAATCTGATGGTTTATGGATTGCACAAAGATGTTAAAAGGGATGCTGCAATAAAAGCTAATGAGAAAGGCAAAGGTAGCTCATCTCCCTTCATCATATCTGCAGGTTGCTGTGGTTCATGCAATGAAAGAAGTGCTGCTCCACAGCCGGAGTTCCTGGGGTGCGTTGCAGCTGAATGCACCACATCAGCACCAGACCACTCAGCTTACTTTCTCTGGATTTTTAAATATTTTCTCCCTCTTTTGTTGCATAACATGCTGACACTTTCATAGACAAAGGGAAAAAAACCACCCGAGTCTAATAAAGGAATGGTTTCTCAGGCATTCCAGGACAGACCATCTTTAGCTGATACAACATGAGTTGTCCTTGTACAACTAAAAAAGCTGCAACTACTGGAAAGTTGTATCATTAATGTTTTTATTAGAGGCCTGTTTGATAAGGCACAACCCATTTTCTTGGATGACGACGACGATGATGATTATGTTGTCATTGTTTGCCTTCAAGTCATTTTTTACTTATGGTGATCCTAAGGCAAACCTGAGCCCATTTCCTCACTAGACTGTTATAGCACTATGATTCCACTTGCAACATCCTATGGAATCCTGGGGTTTGCAGCTTTGGGAGGGTCCAGCCAGAAATGGGCTATCATAGGGTTTTCTCTGTGTGTAGGTGAGGCACTCAAGGTCACCTAGTGGGTTTCTGTAGCTGAGAGGGAAATCAAACCTCGGTCTCCATGGTTATTGTTCAATGCTCACATTATTCAATGCTCACACCACTTTGGCTCTTATTTATTAGGTTATACATCTCTAAAGCATATAAACCCCATATATGAAATACATGAGAGAGCCAGCATGGCGTAGTGGTTTGAGCACTGGACTAAAACTCTGGAGACCAGTGTTCGAGTTCCTGCTCAGCCAAGAAAACCAACTGGATGACCTTGGCCAAGTCACACTCCGGCCATTTCTGCACTAGACAATTATAATACCTACTATTATACCACTTTTAACATCCTATAGAATCCTAGGGTTTGCGGTTTTGGAAGAGGCTGGCTGGCCCCCTCCAGAAACTGCAAAGCCCAGGATTCCATAGGATGTTGAAAGGGGAATAATAGAGCTATAACAGTCTTGTGTGGAAATGGCCTCCCTCTGTCTCAGAGGAAGGCAAAAGCAAACCCCTTCTGAACAAACCTAGCCAAGAAAACCTTTGATAGGTTTGTCTTCAGGCCACCATAAGTCAGAAATGACTAGAGAACACATAACAATAACAATAGTTCTCTGTGTTGGTGCACTTAAAAAGGCTGTCAGGAAGTCCAAGCAACTGTCTTCCTTGTTTCAGGTATTCCAAACTGTGTAGGATATGCATCCATGTGTCCGGAAACCTGAGTAGGCTGTTTGCAAGCTAGAGTCTGGATACAGGCAATCAAATTTTGAATGCTCCTGTATTATTTTAAAACTTAATACTGCATCTATGTGCACCTCATGTTGAGAGACTCCCATATAAATAAATGGTCATATTTAGTTTTGCATAACATTCAGTGAATTGGTATTGCTCCAGAATCTGTCTTAATGCTTGGATAACAACCATTGAACATTTGGAGTGTGCTCTTAAAGACTGTAATATGGAGAAAGAACATCTGTATTCTTTTGCAAATAGATCATTCTCCCATACTGCAAATGGTTAGTGTATGGAGCATCTGTATTCAAACCACTCTTGGAACATCTCAAGTTGCAGAGAATGTGTGCTTGTAACACATAATATTTTATTCTCAGCAATATTATAGAGCAGATCACCAACAAAGATATTGTCCATGTGTGATTGGGGCCCTTGCTTCCTTAACATTTGTGTTTTTTTTATATTGTAGTTTTTATATATAAAAGAGAGATAATAAAATTCACCCTCTTCTGCGTATGTTCCAGGGATGTCCTGGTGAGAGATTAGTTATATATTGTCTGTTGGACTGAAATCCTTATGTTACTACCCAAGCTGCAAATTTCTTCCTAGTCACAATGCAATTGAATATTCCATTAATGGATAATTCTTTCTGTTTTTCCTTGCATATATATATATACACATACATACATACATAAAAATATGTGCAGATGGTCTGGTTTGTATACAGAGTTTGTGTTATAAACAGATAAAAATATTTATAATTTATAAAACAAGTAATAGGAAGAGTTCATGAGGCAAAAAACTCCAACCCCAAACAAACAAGGAAGAGAAATTCTTTGATTTAAAAGTTCACACTCTAAGTATTTTTAATGTTAATTAGGAAAAACAAAAAAGCAAAAACAGAAGTAGCCATAATGACAGTAAGGCCAATTCTGAAACCCATATTGCAGTAATATTTTAACAAGACCAATCAAAAGGCACAACAATCTGTGTAAGATTTTTGCAGGCTCTTCATCAGAGGTGTAAAAAGAGGAGATGGGGGAGTAAAGCAGAAGAACCATGAGCCCTGTTGTGTTGAGAGCAGAAGTACAAGTTACTATAGTGAAATGTGACCTCAGAAATAAGAGATGATGGACAGATATCAACATATAAGGGTCAGAGTGCCTTACTTCTGCTCTCCCCTCCATCAGTTTCATCACCATCCTACTGTGTGTATGTCTCTCTGTGAGTATGTGGAGTGGAGGGATAAGATGGAAGCAGAGATTATTCAGTATTCATAGGAGCTTTCCACATGGGCCAGAACTCTGATCAAGGTTTCAGCTTGCATGGAGAGCATTCATAGATAGGGCCTTTCTGCCCTACACTGTTATAGTGCTATTATTCCACTTTCAACACCCTGTGGAATTCTGGAGTTTATAGCTTACTGACACCAAAGAGCTCTCTGGCTAAACGGCCCTCCCTAAACTGCAAACCCCAGGATTCCATAGGATGTTGAAAGTGGAATAGCACTATAACAGGGTAGAGCAGAAAGGCCCATGGTGTGGCAAATTTCCTTCACTAAGGGCAACTGAAGGAATGATAAGAGCAGAGAGTTAGGGTATCCTATGTATGTTTTAACACATTAATAGGATTAATGTCTGAAATGCAAAAGGATAGAAACTTTGAAACTATAAGGGCAAAGAAATAAAGCCTGAGTTAGTAAGCTTCTTGGGACTGTCCTGTAGTTTCTATATAATAAAACTGTTATTGTTAATAAAATAATGCAATCTCTGGCATCCACCGAGCAGCTCTTCCCTCACTTGCTCTCTCTCTTTTATTCTTTGTACCCACAAGTCTATCAAGTCTGCTCTCAAAACTTGCCACTGTGGATGTTGTAAACATAAAACTCTCTGAAGATGGACGCTGTAATAAAAATCAAACAGCTAACGCCAAGGAAAATCTAAGATAAATATCGACCTCTCTGAAAGTAGTATGACTCCGACATTGGTTGTTACCGTGTTCAGCAGTCTAGCTTGATCTATTGACCTGTTGGAACACACACATTTGCTTGAAGTGCTAGCAACAGTCCCATCAAAGTCTGTGTGACTAATTATTGGTGACGAGTGCCAGTATGCTTCCATGCAAGACTGAATGCTCAGCACTTTATAGGTTCAAATCCTAGGTATGCAGCATTTTTGTACAGGGAAGTTTCTGGAGATGAATTGCTTAGTGGCTTTATTCCTCTCACAGCTATAAGACTGGAATATGGGCATAAGACTCAACAGTTAATGAAGTTACACCACAAAAGCAAACCAACAGAACTTGGAAAACCTCTGGCCATACTGGTTGGGGGATGCTAGATCTTGAAGTCCAAGAAGATTTTTTTCTGAGTGCTGCAAAATTAGGGTTGCCAATTCCCAGGCCCTGGCCCTGAGTCTCTAGTTTTTGTGGGTCATCTACAGGCAGGAGACAAGGGTGCAAATCCACCAGTTTTGGTGGACTCAGCTCCAGGCAAGAGGAAAGGACTGTGTGTAAATCTCTGGCTCAGCTAGTAATGGCAGCAGCTTGCTTCTATTTACAAGGCTCAGCTGATTTGTAGTTCCAACTTGCAAACGTTCAGTATTTGCTTCTCCTTTCCTTCCCTCCTAGTCATTGTGGTGTCAGGGTTCACCCTCTGCTCGGCTCTGCATCCACCTTCTGGCTAGAAGCAACGAGGCTAGAGAAAATATTGCTCATCCCATCTCCCTAATTCCCCAATAATCCCCCCATTACATCTTTATGAACCCCCAAGAGCTCTCAGATCTGCAGGGGATGGTTTTCTCTCAGTCCTGCCACCATCTCAGGCTTGTCTGGTAAAGACACGGGAGTGAACCTTCTCAGTCACTGCTCCCACCCTGTGGAATGCTCTCCCACAGGAGGCTAGGGCCCTTTTTGCACGGGCCTTTGCTCGTGCGACAGCCCTGTGAGCCTCGCGGGAGTGGGAGCGTCGCTCCGCACGACGCACTCCCACTTCCGCCGGGCTCACGGGGCTGAAGCGGCGCAAGCGTGGGTTTTTTGATTTTCGCGTCCAAGCGAAAATCACCCCGCGCTCGCGCAACGCTCCCGGCGCCCACCCGCACTTACCTTTTGTGTGGAGCCTCCGGGAGACGGCCGGGTCGCGCTTCCTTCCCTCCGCCCCTGCGGAAGGAAGGAGCGGGGTGGGGAGCTAGTGCGACGGACGCGACGCCCGCTTTGCACGCGCGGGGGGGAATCCGGCGCGAGGTCTCCCGCTTCGCACCGGGGGGGGAGGGCGGCTTGCGCGGCAAGCCTCCTTCGGTGCTGCTTCCCCGCTCGTTCCTTCGCCTGCAGAAGGAAGGAGGGGGAAGCAGCAGCCTCCCGGAGGAGCCTTCTTGCGCTTGCCGGCCTCCCCTGCTTGTGCTAGAAGCCTCAGTACGAAAAGGGCCTAGGCTGGCCTCCTTCCTGCTTTCCTTTTGTAGACAGGCAAAGACATTTTAAGCAGGTATTTGACAGGTGAGCTTGAGCTTTTACTTATTAGTTGTTGTTTTTTTAAATCTATTGTTAGTTTCATAATTTTATATGTTTTTAATATATCAACTGTTTTTATGCTTTTAATGTTTTTTTAACCTTTTGGAAGCCATTTTGAGTCTCATCTTGGGAGAAAATGTGGTGTATAAGTTTAATAATAAATCTTGGTCTGGAAACAGCCCCTTTAGTTTGGAATTCTGTCTTAATTTCCAACCAGAAATACCTTCTCTGTGCATCTTTGTGTGACAAGCTGTGAGTAACTGTGGTTGGTATTAAATGCAGAACGCTTAACAACATCACCAAGGGCCATTCTTAGGTTTTTTCCCAGGAAACGTCATGACCTGGGAAAATCATGAGCTGGCAATCCAGTGCAAAATAGGAAGGGAAACTCCTTCAAACAGAATCATGTCTCTGGCAGGGCTGACTGTTGGTAAGAGTTAAACATGTATCCTAGAAAATAAAAGATTTTATTTATTTATTTATTTAAACATTTATATCCCATTTTCTATCATAGGATCTCAGGGCAGCAAAATCGTTGTCCAGATATACACATGCACTTGCTTTAAAATGTTTTTGGGCAAAATCCTTAAGGCTTTAATAAAAGGGGAGGAATGGATTTTTTTTCCAGCAGCGATATATTGCTATGAGTTATACCTTTTACTATACCAAGTATTTTTTTCTGCATTGCTTCCTCATGAATGAACAATAAAAACCCATTGGAGATATTTGGTAGGAGATTAAAACCACTAGAACTAGTTTTTTGATATGGATGAACACAGCTGCCTGCAGTTTGAGATGGCTATAGGACTGTCATGATGAATACGTGATGTTCAGAATTCACAGCTGGCATCCTGATGGTTAGTTGCAATAGTGTAGGTTGCAACTCACTTTTTTTTGGATGTTGCAGAGGTTGCAATTCACTGCAACCACAACGGCACCAATATCCATCCCACCTTTTCTCAGTGGCAGTCGCTGAACACAGTTACTTCCTGCTCAGTGGAGAATTGTGGGGGGAGGGCAGCAAAGCATCGAACTATTTGCTTATAGCTGGATACATAACAATGACATCATCTGCAGGGAACCCTGGAGGACCTACTTGTCTCTGCAAATGCCTGTTGCTGTTCTTCCAGCTGTAGGAAAATAGCTGGACACTTGTCTGATGCTTTCCCTCCTCTCCATCAACCAGGAACTGGCCAGGTTTGAGGGGATGCAATTGAGAAAAGGTGGCTTTGTGGGGGGATCATATGGGAGACTCTTTGTAGCTATTTCTCATAGTTACATCTCCCTAGGCAGGATCATGCCTTTAAAATTTCAACATTGCAAACATGCTGGGGAGGAGACACATCTAGTTAGGGGCCTTTTTGATGGCATCATCTTAGTTGTGGACCTCCCCTTGAAAGTTTTTAGGCAGTCAGTCAAAAGGTATTTATTTATTTATTCCAGTTTTACTCTTCTCCATTTTTGTTGTACCAAGACTGAGCTTTTCTTACTGTGAGCCAGCTTGGGGAGCCTAGCAAGGACTTGAAAAATGATATGGATTTTTATCCCTATAAACAAACGAATACAAATATTTTAGCCCTTGTTCTCTGAAGCTTCAGGCAGACCAGTTTTGTGGATAATACATGGTTGTAAAAATGCAGGAAAACTCAAATTTCATATGCAATATTTCAAGAGATATTTCTTTTTCAGTTTATTCCCTTTTGAAGCCTTGCTTTAAAAAGGATTAGATTTTCCTCTTGAAGAAACATTTTTTTTCATGGAGTTGAGTTTTTCTTTACTGTGGGGAAAAAGACATTCAGTTTTAAACCATCTTTCCTAAACAATTCAATCTATTCTCTTTCTTTGTAGGACAAAAACCTGCACTTTACTCTGAGTACATTTTTGCAAATGTGCTAGAAAACTTATGCAATCCTTCCTTGGATCGAGGTTAACTGTTTTCATTTGGTGAGTCTGAGAGTACATAGAACTCATTTCAAAGAAGGTTACAAAGTTTTGTATTCTGCGCAAAACAAAACAACACAGTACTCTGCTGGGAGAAATGAAAGCTAATGTGTATGGGGAAAAAACATACTTTGTGGAATCAAAAGATATGGAAAGTAGCTTAGCTTAACAGAAAACCAGAGAGTGAGAATGGCTAGCAAATTGGACATGACTTTGAAATGCCTCAACAAAATGTTTCAGCTCACTTGAGAGATGCCTATTCCATTATGAGTAAGTGGTGTAGGCCTGTGGGCCTAATTTAGATACTGTGGAGCAGTGGCAGCCATGTTGAGGAATGAATGTGTTCTATCATAAAAAAAAAAAGTCTAGTTCAGAGAAGTTCTAGTTTTCTACAATAAATCGAGGAGACTCACCCAGTGGCTGTAGGAAAGTCAGTATTCTCTTGGCTCCAACTCTGATAACAGAGGTGGCACACCCTCTAATGTTTCACAGATAAAAACTGGGATAGAATAAGTGTTCTCTGACACACACACTGCTGTCTCACGCACAGTGGCCATTCCCACACTAGTCTGTTATCGTGCTATTATTCCGCTTTCAACATTCTATGGAATCCTGGGGTTTGCAGTTTAGGGAGGGGTTGGTCGGCCCTTCCCTAAGCTGCAAACCCCAGGATTCCATAGGATGTTGAAAGCGGAATAATAGCACGATAACAGGCTAGTGTGGAAATGGCCACACTCAAAAAAAGGAATAATCAGTGCCACAAACAGCACTGCAATACAGAGTCAGTGGCTTCCAAAATGGGTTTTCAGAGAAGGTTCTGTGAAAGGGGAAAGGAGTAAGTAGAGAAATTGCCTATGTTGTGGCACAGAAAATTTACCCAGCTATCTGATTCCCCTTTCATACAGTCTGATGGAAAACACCACCATTGAAAGAATCTGCAGCTTTCTTGCTTTGGAGATGGTGGAAGAAACAAGGAAAAAGTACATGAGCAGGAAGAAAGGGAATGCTAGCTCTATTGTAGTGAAGATGCAGAGGGCTTCTTCACCACCACTAATGCTGGGTTTCCTAGACCTTATGTTGCTTGCTGTTGCTGGACACTGTGTCAGCAGCTATTTCCTCACACCTTCAGCAAAGGCAAAGTTGCTGGGAAACACAAAAGCTGGGGGAGTGAAGCAGCAATAGCACAGGGATGAGCAGTACAAGTGTTACTACCACATTCTGCATCCTCCTCTCTTTCTTCAGTGATTGGGAGATGTGGCTACCACCAAGAAGAAGGAAGAAGAATAGGTGTAATCCTCAGGGAAAATATGACTGATAGCCAATAACTAATAGCCAATAGCAAGAAAAAAGACAAGCAACACAGTGACTAAGGGAAGAGAGCAGGACATTTTAACTGGGTATTGAAGAAAGAATTGGAAAGTTTAACGGGAAGATTAGAGAATGTCACAAAGGATGTAAGGAATACTAATAAATGTGTGGCAGAGGTACAGGAAAGGACGACGGTGCTGGAAAAAAAGACAGGGGAAATACATGCTATTTGTAAGTTGTTCGCCGCCTCAATCCATATGGAGAGGCGGGATACAAATAAATAAATAAATAAAAAATAAGGTGGTGAGAAGAAATGCGTTAGCAGATATAAAGTACAGAGAAAGATGTATTAAAATTCGAGGTCTGGAGGAGGAGGAGGAGGAAGGAGAAGACCTCTATAACCGTGTTGTCCCAGAATTGGCTAGATTCTTGGACTAGTCAACTGATCAAATGGACGTTGAGATAGACCGGATCTTCCGTATTAATTCGATGATTGCTCGAAGGAGGAAGGTTCCCAGGGACATCATTGTCTATCTAGTGAGAGAAAGAGTGAAGGAGTTGTTATTACAACGGAGCTACACTCGCAAATTAATAATAGAAGACACTGAGTTAAAACTCTTTAAAGTTAACTGGGTATTGGGTAGACGTGGTCAATTTCACCTTCTGTGACACTCAGGAGGCTGCCCTCCTTTTCCACCTCCTCCTCACAAATAGAAAAACAGTGGCATCAGTTGGTAAAGGTGGGTACTAAGTCTTTTTAAAACTTGTTTGCTTCCAAGACCCTAAGAAGCAGACAAAGCAAGGGGGAAAGATAAAGGATGCCTCTTTCTAAAAGAAGGGGCTGAAGCAGGCAAGAGGGCTGTTTGATCACCAAAATTGCATAGGGGCAAACTGCAACAACTGAAAAAAAATGGCCACTTGAGTTGGAGACTGAGAGACACTGACATAAACTCGGAGTCACTGGGGGCCACAAATGGGGATTTTTGGGGCTGCATGTGGCCTGTGATCCACATGATTCTCAACCCTGCTCTATAATATGTGGATTCCAAACACTGCTTTACAGGGTTATTGGATGGATGATAAAGCATTAAATTAAATATCTGGCATCCTGGTTTAGGAATATTTGCTTTTCTACTCAGTGGCAGCTGGTGGTTCCCATGTCAATGTGGTAGTGAGTCTAGTCCATGTTTTAGCCTGAACATGAAAGGAACTCTCCAAGGTTCTGAACCTATTTTTGAAGATAGGATTGGATATCTTTTTAAAAAGCTTCTTTAAAATTAAAACTAAAATCAGGAGTGATTTCACTGCCCCATTGACATGGAAGTCACCTGACACCACTATTTTTACTTCCAGCTAAGCACGCAGAACCAGAATCCAGATTGGATTGAGGTCAATCCAGAATTCAGATTAGATCGAGGTCAATCCAGAATTCAGATTGGATCCAGGGATCAAACTCCCTGCTGCTCTTTCCATCTACATCTCTATTCTTCCATAGAAGTTGGAAAGAGAGAAAACTCTCCAATGTTTCCCCTCTCAGACTTCATTCTTGTGGTGCTTGTGTGTGTGTGTATAGGTTCCATCTCTTCCACCTGTGTGTGCAGTGGGTTCGATCTCAATTGGTGCGCCCTTACTCATGAGTCAAAAAAGGAAGTTATCCTAGATTGTATGCAACTTATTTAACATAGCATGTAATTTTGTGCCTAAGCAAAGAATGTGAGTCAAGATGAACACTCAGAACACTCAGAAAGCTCTCTAAAGGCTATTGTTAATGAAGCACTAAAGAGTGTTTCATCTTCTCATGAAATATAATATCCTCTGAGGAAAATGAATCATGAAAGTATGTTGACTTTGTTACCGTTAGCTTTCAAGCACTTCTCCCCACTGGCCTCAAAAGACTAGCTCCCTTTAGCAACTGCAGTTAGCATGCTTCGTGTGACCAAGAAAGGGAGGGAGGAAGCAAGGGAGTTGTTGAGTGGGCATTGTAGAAAGAAACAAATGGAAGATATGGAAAGACCTGAGCCTGAATCAATACTTGGTTGCAATTATTTTTCAGGACCTGATTTTAAAATGGATTGAGGTAAATTACCTTTTTTAAAAAAAACCAGACTTGCCTTGTTTCTCCATTAACCAGCTGGTGTTATTTATTTTGGATTATCTGTTTCTCAAATTGCTGCATATTCATAATGCCGCCTGTTTTCTTTTCTGAAAGTTTTATGATGGGCATTGTATGAAGAGATGGGCTGGATGATGATGGTTCGCTGGAATTCACAATCACAGTTATGAATATGTAACCTAGAGTTATGCATTCATACCTGATTTATATTCACAATCCCAACATATTCAATAGATTAGGGAACACAGAGGGATCTTAAAAGTCCTCTAATCTTCATTTACAGGGCAGGAGCCACTGTGAAAAACAGGGATCTGTTCTCCTATTGATGGTCACAGCAAATTGACAATTCCACTCCCCCCATGAGCAATCTCTGGGGCAAGGAGGCAGTGCAACAGTGATCTTGGTTTTAAATGTCACATGAGCGATCACTGGCAGGAAAATGGTGGAAAAGTCACTCCCTACTACTTCCCAGCAAGTCAAGACTGGGACCTGGAGGCCAGGATAATCTATTTAGTAAAATATAGCTTGATGTAGAATATTGACCATGATCATGATGATGATGATGGTGTGTCTTGCCCTCCTTCTAGAATTGGGACTCAAGGAAGCTTACCTTGCTATCCTTTGAGGATAGTCCTCAAGCAATGCTAATTAAAAATGTCTGAGAATATCGACATACAAGTTCCCCACAAAGCTTTTTGGAATTGGAGGCAAATATATTGTCATTAGATAAAAAAAAAATACTTATTATTCTCATTAGATAAAAATATACTTGTTTACATGTGACACTTTGATCCGCTGGAATGTTATAAACAGATGGTTATTAACTGTTGCCATGTTTAGAAGCCTACTGTTTCTAGTAGCTTCTAGTGAACAATAAAATACACCTCAGTGATTCAGATGTCAAGCTCACAGAAGTGTATTAATTCAGTATATCATTGTGGCAAATACCGTTCTCTTTGTTGTTAGATAAAATAATATACAAGCATAATTTAGTGTACTTATTTCCAAAGAGCATGCAACATGTTATAATGCAGTTTTCCTTATTTTATATTCACAGTTAGTAGAAAACAATATTTCTATGCTAAGGGAGCATATAATTTATTGATAACGATACAATGTCTTTAAAGTGCAAGATAAAAAAATGCACCCTTTTGTTTTCTATAAAAATTTGAAATCATAACTTTATAAAGCACCTACCATTGCTAAATTGGATATGGTTTACAATCTACAAGTGAACAAAAGATGCACTAGGAAAGAACAGTGAAGAAAGAAGGATCAATTGAGAAAAGTCATTGATGAATAGCTGTCACATTCTTTTCATCTGAGTGTCTAGCTCCTCCCTTGACTTGTGGGGGGAATGGGAGATCAGGGTCTTGTGCTATGACAACACTCTTAACAGATCTGAAATTTACTTAATTTGCTATTAGACTGAAAGGCTATGGTTGAAAGAAGGTAGCCTTTTCTTTTACCTATTATACATTGATGCGGTCACATTGAGGACGGAAAGATATCCAAAAATATTCAAAAAATGGTTGATATATGTGTTTCTTGAATACCAGGAAACCATGAAGAGTGAAATCCTGAACCGAAAAAAATATTTGCAGTTTGGGGCTTATTCTGTGAAAAATTCGCAGAGGACTTTTTTTGTACAGAAAACAACATTTTCTGCCCTAAAAAAATTATTTCTGCACAAAAATATTATTTGCTATGGTAAAAATGCATTTTTCCCTTTTTTTTCAAAATTTTCATTTTTTTTGCATAAAACAGTAGAAATGGAAAAATAACATCTGCACAGAAATATTAATTTTGCACAAAAATATTATTTTCCAGGCAGGATGATGATGTTTCCTATGTGGAAAATGCCATTTTCTACACAAAAGTAAAAATTTTGAGCAAACAAGTCCCCATCAATAGCATTTTCTATGCACTAAAGAACATTTCCTGTGTTGAAAAGTAGTATTTCTGCACAAGAATGTTATTTTCTGCTCAGAAAATGCTGTTTTCTGAGCAAAAAGTCCAAGTGGAAATTTGGCATGGAGTAAGTCCTGAACTATGAAGAGTCTTTGAAAACTGCACAGATTTTGAAGATTTTCTTTCAATGGGAAGAAAATTTCTAGAATTGCTCGTTATTTCTTTTAAGAATGAAATTAAAAAGATTTATACCTTTAATTCAGGTAGCATGGCTGAGAGGGGAACAGCCCAAGCTAGACAAGAACTATTTTTTAAATTATATTTTTTTATTTACATTCAAAAGGGATTTCAGTTACATACAGTAATGTTCCAGCATAACAAAAGCACAATAAACACACAAAAGGAGGAACAACCACTGCATTAGTCATAAGTTTCTATAAAAGATTTAAAAGCATCCAATTTGATAGGAACTATATTTTGCCTACTGGTTAAACTGTGGCCATTTCCACCCTATGCTGTTATAGTGCTATTATTCCACTTTCAAAATCATGTGGAATTTTGGGGTTGTAGTTTACTGAGGCCAAAGAACTCTCTGGCTGAGGATTCTAAAGCTCCCTCCCTAAATTGCAAATCCCACTTCCTCAGGAGAGAAGTTAACAACCAAGGTTTTGTTATAGAGAAAATCCTGTCTTGTACACTGACCAGCCAGGTGGTGAGAGATGGAAGGCATCATTGGGTGCAGATCTCAAATTCTGGGTAAGCTCTTACAGGAGGATATACTTATGTCAGATAACCTAGCTCAAAACTTTTCAGGGCTTTATAATTCAAAAGCAGTGACTTGAGTTTTGCTTAGAATCAAATTGGAAGCTAATGCTGATGGTTCAAAGTACATGGTTTCTGAAATGCATGAGTATCAGATAATAAGCCAATGACAGATCTGGTGCTGCATGCTTCTTTTCTGTTCTGTACTTGAAGAAGACTCCCAGGGAGGAATATACAGACTCCATGTTGTTCATCAAGTTTGATTTCATCCTTAGAGAACAGAAGACTTTAGAGAAGGCAGTGGATATCACCATTTGTAATACAAATTCCATTTAGGTACAGTACACACTTGTTCTTCTTACCAGTACCTAGACCTCTAGATTGTATTGTTACATGCACACTCATTATGACAGCACTGGGTTGATAACAATTAGTGAAGAGTTAAGAAACAGAGTGGAGTGTGTTACAGAAAGTTTGATCAGTATGTTTTCCAGTTTTGTTTTGTTTTTTGCAATAATGGCTTTGCTGATGACGAAGTCTTACTTATGAGAAGCTTCTCTTGAAGGTTTAGGGTCATTATGCTTCTGGTCATTATGGTTTTGCACTCTTGTCTCTTGTAACAACTAGTGCAAAACTCTTGCTAGAGCTGTACTGCTTGTCCTGTGTAGAAAATCAATATGGATTCAGTGGGGGAAAAAACCCTGAAGAAATACAAAGTTGATTCCAGCTCAAATAGATTTATACATCCTTCCTAGGGTCTGGATGTAGCTTTAACCTGTCTAATAGACCAACAGTCAAGGCTAGCCATACTTCCCTGAATATTGTGATGCAGTTCTCAGGAATTGATTTGAGGGTGTTCCTGCATGGCAGGGGGTTGGACTGGATGGCCTGTGTGGTCTCTTCCAACTCTGAATTTCTATGATTCTATGATTCTATGAAATAAGGCATGTAGAATATGTCCATTGAGTTTACAATATGTATGTTTGTGGAAATAGCATACAAGGAATGAAAGTGAAATTTATGTGATTTTTAAAAAGGCATACTTATGCAGAAATTGTTTGGGATATATAAATATTTCACTAGAAATTCATCCATTTCTAGTTAATATCAGACACTGGATATACTTGTTTGAATTGTGGTTCTCCAGATTCCTCAATCAGTATAGAAAATGAATTTTACAAACTCTTTTTACTACCTAACTGGTTTCCAAATAATGTGGACTTTGGAAGGATCTTAGATTAATCTAGTTCACTTTGTGTGTCACAAGCAGGAATCTCCTCCAAAAAGGCACTGATCAAAGATTGATTCCTAGTCTTCTTCCCCTGATTCTAGTTGTTTTGTATAATCTATGCTGGGGGAAAAGAACTTGGAAAGAGAAGACCCAACTGGTTTTGAGGACTGAGGCAGAAAATGCAGATGGCAACCTCACTCTAGGGCTGAGAAGTCGCAATTGGTATGGCCAGTCCTAGTTAATGGTAAGTTCCTCTCTTATTTTGGGTGACTGGTGAGATAGCTATGATAAATGTAAAGATGACCTTGTCACTACCTCTTCCTTGTCTCCCATATGTGCCTGCTTAAATTCACAGTGTAGACATGCAGAATAATTAATATCTCACAGATCTGTACACTGCATTACCATGTATTACTGTTTGTTTGCTGTAATAGAAATAGGTTAGGCAAGAAAATGATCTCTATTCTGAAATGCTAAATGGCAGGTAATAAATTCAATGAAGGAAAATAGGTAACATCAACATGCATAAGCTTTTCCATTATCCAGTTGGTATTATTGCACATATTTGCATTTGACACTGAATTATGTGAGGCTGCATATCATCACAAAATGGGGATTCATGTTTTGTTTGTTTAGTTATTGTTTTTACATTTTAACCTTCTTTGCGGTGGATGGGACTTTTTGGTCATGTTTTGTTGCAGATATCACACAGAAATAGACCTACAAAATACGCCATTTTATGACATTGTCACCCAATGAGTCTTGAACAATGTCCTTGAGTTTCAGCCCCTTGCCATGTATGAGTTGTTTTTCCTCAACAAAGATTAGTTGGTACAAAAATTGTCCCAACAAATCTATGACTTTTATGTCGGTAACTTTTTTTGGCAAACAAATAAAGTTGACAATATGCAGAAGAAACACTCCATCTCATGGAAGCAAGTGTTTTGTTGGCTCTGGGTGTTTGTGCATCACCCAATACCCATGAATACCTACAAACATTCCTGAGGATAGGGGGCATTTTTATGCCCCATGGAATTCTCATTGGGATAGATTAGGACAATTTATGCTTAGTAACAATCTGCTTGGATGAGGGCTAAAAACAAAGACCTCAAGGATGGGACTATCCCTTTACGAAAACAGAAAATGAGAGTGCTTTTCCCTATGAAGTCAATATTTTGCATTGATCTTCCACATGGTTTATCTGGAAATATAAGGAGAGAGAAAGACTGAAAAAATATTTTAAAGACAAAACAACTGATTTACAAAAAGCATGAAAAGTCAATCCTGAGATGTAACCCTTTCAGTGTGGTAGAATCCAATTTGTGTATCCATTTGGCTTCTTGTCTTAAAAGTACAACATCCACATCAAAGTATTTATTAGGGTGAATGACCTCAGCTGCTTGAGGTACTGCCTCTTTCTTTCTAATGGAAAAGCCAGAACATTTGTCCTAAGCAAGTTGTGATGAAGTTATGTGGCCAAGAAACACAGTTCTGCAGATATGGCAGCAGACCTTCAATGCTGGTTGGTTGCATTGTTAAACAGACATATGTTAAAGAAATGCATATGTTAAATAGGCAGTACGACACAAAGCAAAGCACAAAGGAGCTGTTTAGCAGCTGTTCTGGTATAGATGTGAAAAAATCTTTCATCTATTTCTTGAAATCTCACCTGCCTTTTCTTCCTATCTACATTTCATGTTGTTTGTAAGACACTGTGTTTTCTTTGAAATTTACACCAGTTTTTATTGACTTTTCCCTAGTTTGTTCATTTATATGAGCAATTACCTAATTTACACAACTTTTCCTCACTGACTGAAGTGTGTTCTTAGCCCGAATCCTAGTTTTAGTCCCACCTAGAATAGTCCTAAGGAACCAATGGGATTTATCTATGTATTGACTCACTGGGCAACAATTGAGTCAATGTGTCTACTGTAGTTGGGACTAACTAATTGAGTTCAGTAATGTAGTCATAGTTTTTTGTGTACTTCATTTCTTGGAAACACCCTGGGAGCTTCAAAAAGGGTAAAGGCTCAAAGTAAGAGTTCATTCCCTCCCCCACCCCAAGTCTCAGAAGGTACAAAAATGTGAATTGTATCATAACTGTTGAGTTCAAGAAAATAGCTTTGTATTCTTAATTACCTTCCCTCATTTACTGCTAGCAGTTCCTTCATATGTTTTCTCTGATTCAGGCTTACTTGAGGGCAAGATCATCTGATTACAAACAGATGTCTTTCACCACTTGATGAAGTTTCTCTTCCAAATACTTACTAAATGTATTGCCTAGTTTGACCCAGAGATAGTCAGGGCAGATTGCCTTAGTTCTGAACTACCCAATGAGACTGTATGACTAGCTTTCCTGGAATACTTGTTTTTTTTACTTCAATACACCTGCAAGGGCATAAAAGCTTCATCAGAGTTACCATGCTAGAGGAGAGAGTGCTCATTCTGTTTCTTAAGAGAAGTTTGTTTTCGATTGCCTCAAAGAGGATGTTAGAAATAACTGAAATGAGATCAAAGAAGATCATTAGGATATGAATAACAAAGGCAAACCCTACAGACTAATCAAAGTTGAACTACTGTACTGTGTGGAAGATTTAGACTTCTTACATTCAAACTGATGACCAAATTCTGATAGGGCATATGCAGAGAAAACAAGAAGTTCTGATCTTGCATAGTTGGATATTTCCTGAAAAGTTTTATAAACCCCTCCCCACAAAGAATGATGTTTCTGAGTTGTATGTTTAAAGTCAAGGTGCATCTATACCACCAGAAGTACTGTGAGGAAAATTGTAATATGTCCTGCAATAATTTATAGGGTTTGAGATACCAAAGGAAGCAAAGGTTCAGACATACAACTGAGATAAAAAGAAGTTTGAGTCAGGGAAATCCACACATAGAAGATAAGCTAATTTGGAGAAGTCAGAAGAAAAGGAGGATGATAGGTAAAATATAGAAAGAAAAATGCTAAAAAGGAGCAAACTAAAGGAAGAGTAAAATATTTAAGGACTCTACACAGTTGAACTTTTCAAAAGTGATTTTTCCTTTTTGGCTTTAAATCAGACAGCATATCCAATCTACAAGTTATAGAACATATCTAGTCAAGAGTTTTCAGTCACTTTCAGTTGCCATGGGGCTTAATCCATGGTAGCGGAACAACAGAATCCAGTTGTAAGTTTGGGGGAATCTCCTTTTCTCTCTGCAGCCCCCAAATACCCCAAAACCTGTTCTAAAGGGCCAGGAAACTGTCAAGAGACCATTTTGGGGATGTCTCTTAGGGCTGCAGGAAGCAATGGGGACAGAAGGTGGTTCAGTGACATATAGCATCGTTCCATTAGATTTAAGCCTCACCACTCCTGATTTTGTCATTTGATTTAAAGTCGTGGTTCCCAAAACTTTAGTCCTCTAGATGTTTTGGACTTCAGTTCCCAGAATTCCTGATTTTTGGCCAAGCTGGTTAGGGCTTCTGGGAGCTGAAGTTCAAAACACCTGGAGGATGAAAATTTGGGAACCACTGATTTAGAGCCTGAGAATTCACTGTTAAGGATTCCTTCCCTTTTGATTCAGAATAATCATTTAACCTTGATTAAACATGAAGAAATCACACCTGAAAGATTCTATCAGTGTTTAAAACAAAACCAAACTAAACCCCCATCAATGGAGCTGTCCCAACCATATTCTCTTTCCCTGCCTTTGAGATTTTGTCAATGGAACTCCCTGCAAGAGGTTCTAAGAACATTCTGAGGCAGACCTTTCACTTAGAGAATATTTTAATAAATATATTTAGCATGTTGGTCCACATATCTGTCTGTGAATATTTGAGACCTGCTTCTGTACTCACTGCCAATGTGAATCTAGCACTGATAAACCTGAATCAAAGCAGAGACAATCCAAATGGCACTCCACTCCCTTTCCTTGTTGTTTTTATGCATCCATTTAACCTGGAGAGGTTTATAATCTAAAAAGAGAATTTGTACACCATCAGCTTCACTGTCCTGCAGGCCTGCCTTTGCAGCCATGCTATCAGACAAGCAAGCATACCAGTCCATCAGTCATATTCCTCTCCTCTCCCCCTCGTCTTTCATTTTCTTCTTACTGTTGCTTTCTCCTTCTGATCATTCCTGCCTATGCTATCTGGGGAAATCTAACAAAGTGCCCCATAGCTTGCTTGCCTGACCTATCCCCTCCCCAATTGTAATTCCTCATATAGAAGTGTCTCTGCTGGGAATCTGATTCATTCAGCATTATGCAAATCTTCATAGGCAATGCTTTCTTTTTCTTTTCTTTTCTTTTTTTTACTGTGAATGACTCAGGCAGTATTTATAGTTCATTGGGCTGCAGTGCCAGTAGCACTCTTCTGGGGACAGTTGGGAACCGCCTAATTTACAAGAGTTGCAAGCTTCGGCAGCTAACCACATCTAGAGGAATACAAAGAAACCCTCTGGCTTCCTTTCATGTACCATGTGTCATCTTTTAACTAGACATGGCCAACTATGGCTTCTCCAAGATATAGGACTTTTTGTCTTATTTTCTTTCTTCATCTCTTGTACTACAGGGACATTCTTTTCTTGAGACATATTATCTAGTCCTTGCTTTTCCTTCTATCTCAGGGATTGTTTGACTACTGTTGATTGTACTTAATGAAGTCATAGCACATTTGTGCCCGTCTCTTCCCATTTTTCATATATGCATCACTAGTTAATCCAGAGTTTAGAAAGTTACTATTTACAAGTAATTTGTTTCTGTTATTTGTTACAGTGTTCCAAAAGCAGCCCATTGCTGTTATTCCTTATGATGTTAAAAAAGTAACTTGTTACATCATCTGTTATTTTCCAGTTTCTTCCTCTTATTTTTTAAAGAGAGTAAATCCTCCCTGTTAGGATTAATGAGAATGGTATATAACCTGAAAAATTCCTGTCAAAAATGCCCTTAAAAAGTAATATTTGAAAATAACGTTACACCAATAAAGTACTTTTACTCCATACATGACTTTTGAAATATGACCTCATGATAACCTCATTATCCTGAGAATTCCCATGCACAAGAAAGCATGGTGGGCAATGGCTCGATAGGACTTAAATGTGAAGAATGAGGAATGTTGGGAGATGAGGAATGACTACTCATCAGTATTGCCCAAGTTTTCACCAAAGTGAGAAAGAATGGGTGTAGAACAAGAGTGGACATGCTTTAGAACCTGGAGGACCACACTCCCTGTTTCTCTGGGCCTTTCTGCACTATACTGTCATAGTGCTCTTATTCCACTTTCAACATCCTATGGAGTCCTGGGGTTTGTAGTTTAGGGAGGGGCATTTAGAATTCTCAGCCAGAGAGCTCTTTGGCCTCAGTAAACTACAAACCCCAGAATTCCACAGGGTGCTGAAAGTAGAATAATAGCACTATAACAGGGCAGTGCAGAAATGGTTTTAGAAAGCTGCCATGCTATATTGACTGCCATGGGACCATTTGGAATATTGTGTTTACTCTCTTAGGGTTGGGAAAGTTCCCCATAACAGCATTTTAAAGCTTCTCAGAGCTGCTTTTTCAGCTTGAAAAGGAGAGGAATGGTTGAAATGGGAGGGAGGCTAAAGGCTCCCACTGGAACCCCCAGGATTCCTACCTAGGAATATCAATCCATTTCAGCGGACAGCTGATGGCATTTTGAAAAAACTTTAAACATACCTGGCTGCCTTTCCATGCAAGGATCTGCGCTAGAGACAAGTTAGAATTTCATTTTGATCTGCTTTTGGAAAAAAAGTAGGGGGAGCTGGCATCTTGTTCAGAGGTTATGAGAGCATAAACCAGACTTACAATCTTGTAACTGCTAGAGATTTGCATTCATGGTTGTTAAAGATGGCATATGAACCTGCTTTCCGAACCTGTCTTGTTAGCTTGGCAGTGCCTCAGCTGAAGGTACTACAGTTCAGGGTGGTGGGAAATAACGTCTATAGCACTCTCTTAATCACAGGATGCACTGGGACAAGCAGTTGAGGGGTCTCCCCACCTGTATTTTCTTGACACACCCCATGACTGCAGATGGAGAGCATTGCAGATGCCATTTCCCAGGGGCCTGGTCTGTAGTGTCTCAAAAATCCTTTGGCTGGAGTGCTTCCAGGCTGAGAGGGTAGGGAGTTATTTTGGAAAGGGGTTTTAACATCATCAGTCATAGCTATGATGATGGAACTCTGCCATTGTAGTTACGTCTGTAAATGCAGGATCTCTGATACTGCATTTTTTCATATTCAAGATGGAAAGATCTGAATATTTTAAAATAAAAAAAAATGATTGTGGGAAAAACAAAAACTGACAGATTCACCTTTTAAGTGTTTAACTCTTAAAAGTTTGGCTTTGAATTCCTATGTATTCGCCCATGTTAGTGTTGAATTTGGTTGTCATTTCTTTCTGTTCTTTTTCTGGGAAACTCTTTTATTTTTTAATACCTGTATAGCAAGTGGGTAAAATATGGTCCTCTCTCTACTGGTAAGACCCTTGCCTTTTGAATTTGGCTGGTAAAAAGGGGATACAAATTTGTTTCAATTCGGCAGAAGAATACAAAATAGACACGACCCCCCCCAACCCCATCCTTATTTAAGAATGGGTTAGAACAGAAAAAGACTCTAGAGGTTACAAAAGGAAAAAAGGGGAAAAAAAGAAAGAAAAAAAAAGAAAAAGAAAGAAAAGAAAATCCTCCCAAAATCCCACCAGTCAGCAACAGAATGTATGAGGAAGCTGCAGTAAGCAATATTATGGCCATTTCCACACTACACAGTTATAGTGCTATTATTCCACTTTCAACATTCTATAGAATTCTAGGGTTTATAGTTTACTGAGGCCAAAAATGCCCCTCCCTAAACTACAAACCCCAGGATTCCATAGGATGTTGAAAGTAGACTAATAGCTTTATAACAGTGTAGTACAGAAATGGCTTTAGGCTCAAATAGGATGTATTTTTGAAAGCCGGTGTGGTTTAGTGGATTCAGCGGTTCAAATTCCCACTTAGCCATGGAAACCCACTGGGTGGCCTTGGGTAAGTCACACTTTCTCAGTCTTAGAAGGCAAAGGCAATCCCCCTCTGAACAAATCTTGTCAAATAAAACCCTGTGAAAGCTTTGCCTCAGGGTTGCCATAAATCGGAAACAACTTGAATGCACGCAACAACAATAAAGGATGTATTTTTAGTCTTTTAATCTCATTTTTACTGTTTACAATGTTTTAAATTGATTCTATTTATTTTATTGCATGCAGCCCTGAGATCTTTAGATGGAATGAGGACAGAAATACTTAGGAAATAAGGAAAGAAAGAACTCCTAGAATCAAAGGGAAAAGTTATACATGAGTAACTCAAATAATAATTTTACTATGTAATTTTATTCATGACTTGAAGGAAACTTCATAGTGAATATTATGCTGATCTCCATATTCCGTGTGTGTTCAGTTTTGCAGAATTCACTTGCTGATACTAAATATAACCACACAAAACTATTTTCTCTTCACATACTCAGTTTCTTTTCTCCATTTTTAATGTCTGTTTTAAATATATATGTGGGAATGTGGATCAGGAAGTTTATCATTGTTCCTTATAAGATACTCCTTTGTTCTAAATGTGGAGAGGTATTTTACAGCACCCTGTCTGGTTTTATGGGTAATAATATTGGTATTTTCACTCTGCAAAAAAGCAATATAAAAGAACTTGGCAATTATGAGGAAGTGCTCTATCATTTAAAATGTAAATAAGGCACACAGCAAGAGATTAGCCATCTTTCAAGGTTGGGGGAAGGTCTGGACTTTTCCAGCAGATAAGGTGCTATTAAAATTGTTTCTTTTGAACCCATGAAACAATTTGACAGATAGTTTCTGTGATCTCTGTCAGAGAATTTTGCTCCTTTATACATATTACAGCATCTGTACCTATTATGTCCTTCTTTATTTTATTTTGTCTTTGCTCATATACCTGAAAGTTTTATTTCTATGTTCCAATTCTGCTGACATTTTGATGTGATAACATACCCAGATGTTAAAAGACTTTACAAGGTTGCCCAAATGGCACATCTAACATGAGACTGAAAGAACTAGCCCTGTCAGTTTTAGCAATAAAAATCTGAGTATACACCTAAACATTTCACTCCTTTGGTGTCACTGTGAACTTCTATTTTCATCCCCAGAGGGAACACAATATGAGTAAAAATAGAGACAAAAATAAATGGCTTCAAAATGATCCATTGTTGCATTTTTGCCTGCAACTCAAAAAGACTTTGAAAAGTTAGGAATTGTATCGTATTTTATGTGGTTACCATATTCTGTCTCAATGGTTGTACTGTTCAAATAGGCTGGTAGGTATCCGGTACATTCTTAAGCATGACATGTATCAGTTTTGGGCAGCTGTGTGAAGGAGAGGGACCATTTCACTCTTACCCTATGGGCCACAGTTTCGCTTCTGGAGCAAGCAAAAATGATACGGACAAGTCACACTCGCTTTACCTTAGACGAAGGCAACAGCAAACCTCCTCTGGCCAAGAAAACTCCATGATAGGGTCACCATAAGTCAGAGTTAACTTGAAGGCACATTATTGCACCACCAACATCAATGGCAGCAGCAGCATGCTGCTAAAGAAAACAAACAGCTATGTAGAAACAGTTGTGTGATGCTTTAGATCCCAATTAAAATATCTGAAATATTTTTTTCCCTAGCAGACTGTAAATATTCCCTAGTAAAAGCAGACAGCAAGAAAGAAAGAAAAATCAAATGTGCAGGGTCAGGGAAGAAAATATTTGTAGAAATCAAATCTCCATTTCTAACTGTGAGCAATCTCCGGAAACCTGATGGTAAAAGTTATGCTCACCCAGTCATAAAATGGACTTAATGTCATGCATTGGGGGAGGTGAATCAAAGCAGTTTGCATTTCAGATCTTGCATGCATACAAAAATGCCTCTTGGGCAATCCACAGACCAAATGCTTGAGAAAGAAGATGACTGGGGAAGAGAAATAGGTCTGATAGAGCTTGTAGGTCTTTGCTTTTATTCCAATAGTAGTATGTGGGAAATGAGGTAAGACACAATGAAAAAGGCTCAATTTTTTTCTTTCTGGAAGAATCAGGAAACTCAAAATGCTGGCTTCAGCTTGAAGAACTCTACCACCAACATACCTGACATCTGATTTGCCAACAGCTCATTGGTCTTGGAACATCCCTACCATTTATTATCTATTATTTAGTTTCTAGCTCACACAGCAAACCATTAATCATGAACTATTTCTGCTGACTGATGTTCTTTCAGGAAAAAAAGGTGCCTATTTAGATCAGGATTCTGGTTGTGGTGGATCATTCATAGATAGTAACATGTATGTACTTCAAAACTCTGACTATTATGACTCATGCTGAATCCCACTCCTTTGGAAATAAAGAGTCTCAGCATGTGAGCAGTGATGCAATGGTAAATTTGAAGTGTAGGCCCTCATCATGGCAGCAGCTATAGAAAATCACTATCCTTTCCAGCTTCTGTGTGAATTGCAGCTAAACTTGGAAGGAACAGTGAAATGTAGAGAGAAATTTTATGATGACATAGTCACTGGTAGCCAAAATATAGTAGGGCTGTGAACGTAGACCATTTCCGCACCATACCGTGATCCAATGATGTGCTGGCATCATCCTGGCAATGCTACTGCCAGGATGGGAATACGACCCGAATGCTCCCCACTGCACCCAGCCAGCTGTTGGTGGATGTATAGTGTTTGGGACATGCTCCTTCTTTCCACAGTGCAGCCAGCCTCTTCCTGTGCTGCATTGAGGAAGGAAGTGCTTGATAGCACTTCTGCCCTTCCTGCACAGCTGCTAGTGATGTGACCATTGCATGAAGGGAGACCATTACCAGATTTTTCTGGTAATGGTATCCACGCAATCGCAATGACTGAGAACTCAAGGGGAGCAGGACCATGACAACATTGTGGGATGACACATGTCATGGACTGACTTCAGTGTGTCCCCATGCTGTGATGGTACCATTGTGTTGAAATGGTCACAGACTCCATTACACGACCACATAGGAATTTCTTCCACCCTATGTATATCAATGATAAATAAATAAATCAGCAAATCTGAATACAACCTTGTAATATCAAGGCCTCACCATTTGTGGTATTTCTATATAGTAAGGAGATTGTATACTCATTCCTTTTTAATAGTACACTACTTAGAGGAGTATTTCCATGCTACACAAATATAGCATCATGATTTCACATTAGCTGCCATGGCTGCATCCCATGGAATCCTGGGACTTATAGTTTGGGAAGGCACTAGAGTTCTCTGGCTGAGAATCTTAAATACCCTGTATTAAGCAGCAAATCTCAGGATTTTGTAGGATGGAACCCCAGCAGTTAAAATAGAATCATGGTGATATAATCATGTAGTGTGAAAAGGTTCATGGTTGTCCCTGCAATGACAAGGCACACTATCAATTTCATCATCCTGTGTCACATGCACTCATTATTTGATTGAAATACAAACTGTTAACTCTCATACATACCATTGTCAAATTCTTCCTTGAATAGTAAGTAAGAGGTATGTCTTCCTCTCTTATGTTGAAACACACTTCGATGTTCCTCACTTTTGATCAGAAAAGGAATACACAAAATTTCATGAATAGGGGCAATGCACTTGGAATGTTATTTTCACAAACATATCCTGGCTTAGGAATGATTGTTACCTCCCCTCATTTCTCAAATAGGGTGAAATAACCCCTTCAGCTAAATATCAGAGCCCCAAATTATTCATCTAATGATGCCAGCTTTGGGAAAATCGGAACATCCTGGTATTTAATGTTCTTTTAAAAACTGGGACCATGACCAAGTATAATTTCACCATGTAGGCCATCCTTAGAAAGATGTTTAATGGTACTGGTTGCAAATTTTCCTCATTTAAATTAACATAATATGACAAATGATGGACATAGCTTGCTATAAAGCTGTATTATAATATGAGATGGATGTCTACTGAGCATTTATATCAAAGTAGACTCATTTTTCATGTAACTGTGAGTCAAAAAGGGCATTTGTCACTTAATAATTCAATAACATCACTTAATAAAATTAAATTATTGTTCAAGCTAGTACACATTGTGGGATTGATTATGTTGCTAATAAAGCCAATAAAATGTTCTGAAGTGGGCAGGATTGATCTTTGTGTATTCAGGATGACAAGAAAGCTAGAACACTTGTTTCTGCCAACTCATCTCATCCTTGTGAGATAAGTTTTTTTTTAACCCAGACTTACAATCAATTGCCACAAAACAAGACCAACAAGGTAAACATATTTCCAAATTTTGCAGAATTTTCTCCTTGTTTTCAGATGTGATTGCTTATAAGCCCCTTTGATTTAGAGACTAGAAGAAAGGCTGCCAGACATCCCTCTACTACCCTTGCAGGTTGATGTTTCTTGTTCAGGCATGATATGAGTGAAAGCCTCTTCAGATCTTTTCTGTCACCGTAGGAAGTTCAGAGAATGACCAGATTGGGTTCCCATGGTTCTCCCCGACTTTTAGGCCTCACAGAAATAGATGGATGCCTGCTGAAGGCCACCTGGATAGTTGAATCTGTTTCTGGTTTACCTGGAAGTAAGAACAGCAAAGGATTTTAAGGCACTTTTAAGACTAACATGTTTATTATGACACAAGATAGTCCAACAACATGCATGAAATGTTATCCTGACCTGTAGGTATATAGGCATGTGATTGTGGTGGATGGTGTCAGTGAGGTGAAAGGGAAAATAAAAAGCATGCAAGTAATTTTAAAGAAACTTGTATGAAGGCTTAATGATGAGATGGAATGGTGAATGAAGAAGATAGCCCTGGGAAAGAGGGAACCAAATAGTACCAGCTGAAATAATGAAGTAGACTGTACTGTCTCTCACCTGTCCTTCCACTTCAGCCAAACTATAATATATGATATTTCTGTCCTCATCATTCTTTTATTTAATTCAAGGTGCCAACTTTTCTTGCACACTGATTTTATGAATGCCACCACAGCTTGCTCTAGTGCTTTTCGCTATTCAAAATCCTGTTCCCACTTGGCATCATGCACAATGTTTTATAAAAATGTCACAACCCATTTAAATACGTAGAGGGCAAAAGTATCTGGAATAAATGAAAGACCAGTTAATGTTTAAACACTTTATTCTTCAGTGGGAAGGCTCAGGGTCAAGGATCTGTAAGCTAATTCATATCTGAGCACTGACAAGACAGCAGCCATTAATGCATCTTTTCAAGAATCTACATTGAGAACTCCATAATTATATAATCAAAGGGTTTATAGAATATGTTGCATTTTTAAAAAACTTCTTAATTATATATTGCATTGACTGTTGTTGCCCCTAATTGCCCAACAGAGCAATTCTAAGTTTTACTGGGCAAGTACTTAATTAGAGGATACCTGAACAATATATTTTTGAACTATTAATTCTACTGAAAGTCTTGAGTGAACTGAAATGAGAGTATGGCATTAAGAAGTGGCCTTGCCACCATAGATGTACTCTTGAGGCAGGAGAAGTATGCCTCTTGTAACTCAGAGTTAGGAAACCTTTGGCCTTCCAGGTATTTTGGACTTTAGTTCCCGAAACCAGTCAACAGCATGAACAACGATATTATTGAACAAAGGCAATTAAAGGGGAACCATAGTGCTGTGACTGTATGGTGGGATAGGGACTCAGAATAGAACCTTTAGGAAACATACTTTTAAAACTAGTTTTCAAAGAGGTAGCCTTGTTAGTGTCATGCAACATAAAAAGGAGGAAGCAGGGAGGAAGAGAAAGAAATGTGGCAACTCCCCTGTATGCTCTACATTGGACAAACAGGACAGTCTCTACCCAAGAGAGTTAATGGACACAGATCTGAAATTAGAAATGGCAATACCCAAAAACCAGCTGCAGAACATTTCAACCTTCCTGGATGCACAGTAAGAAATTTATATGCATGAAAGCTCATACTAAAACAAAAACCAGTTAGCCTTTAAGGTGATGACACATTTCTTTGTTCTCCATTTCTCTTCCTCATTTCATTTTTCAACTGTAATCATTGTAATTAGATGTCCAGTATGGATTTCTTTAAAAAATTGTGTTCCTTCTGTGTGGACTAGAGGCCTTTCCGCACTACACTGTTATAGTGCTGTTATTTCACTTTCAACATCCTGTGGAATTCTGGGGTTTGTAGTTTACTGAGGCCAAAGAGCTCTCTGGCTGAGAAGTCTAAAGGCCCCTCGCTAAACTGTAAACCCCAGGATTCCATAGGATGTTGAAAGTTTAATAATAGTACTATAACATTGTAGTGCAGAAAGGCTCTGGGATTGCCACATTTTGACTGAGAGATGTGTGATCAGTGTAGGTACAACTCACATGAATTATCTGGTGCTGGTCTGTCTGGGAGACAGGGGGTTATTAGAGGGCCCTGATGAAGTGTCTTTGTGATGAAGCTTCCCAGGTAACCTTTGGCCTACTGCAAGGTTTTTGGATTCTTCTGACGGAATGCGATGTTTTGTGGACCTTCAGTTCTCTTCCTCTGAAGAATTCTTCCCTGGATCTGAGTCACATGATATCCTGACATATTTGAGGTCATTTTCTTCCATATCTATTTCTACCTTGTTACCCTGTTTTCTGGGGGTCCCGGGAGGGACACCTAAGTGCGCTCTCAATTACACCGGTTGGGGAAATTAGCACAGAGCACAAGCTAGCAATACGAGAGGCAGGGCAATGGAGCGAGATCTTTTACCCAATGTCTACGGGGTCAGGTTGAGTCAAGGAGCAAGCAGAATTGAAATAATAATAATGATTTTTATTAAAATACAATCAAACAGTGTATGCAGCACACTCAGGGGTTCTTATAGAGGAAAATGTGGCCATAGGCTAGTCCATACTTGGGGAAAACAATGAGTTTCGAGCTGGAGACAAAGCCTCCGAAAGGTCAGAATTTAGCATGATTGAGTCCGAATTGACAATAGAGTAGACAGTATGCAAATGCAGAGTGCTTGACAGATGAGGATTCTTTTAATCAAGCTGCCTGCTCGGGGCAGGGAGTTCTTTGTAAGTAGCGTGCATACCTAATAGAGTACTTGCCTTTGAGGTCTCTTGAAGCGGCAGGATGGCTATTTCTGGCCTGCCTGTATTGTTTGGAATATTACAGCGATAAGTGACTGTGCCTGTCTGCGAGCTTGTCCAGGGGACCTCGCAGCAAATGGAGAGGAATAGGTAAAGAAGGCCAAATTATTGATATCAAAGTGATATCTAATATCCCCCAAGTCTGGGCTAGAAACTACAGTAACAACCTGTTTCAATGTTTGAGGAATGTCATCAGAAAGTCTTTGGAAAAGAACATTCTAGAATGTTGAAAATGAGGGGTGTCTTAGTGAAATTGACTGCGCTGAGTGTAATGGAGGAAAAACTGAGGTAATCTCTGTCCCACCCTTCAAATTGTGTCAGGAGTTTGTCAAAGATAAGCACTAGTAAGTCCATTAGAGAGATGACAGGTCCGTTCAGGCCACAAGCTCAGTCAAGAAACTCTTTATCCATTACTTGGCATCTCTTCTTATGACCACGCTACCATCAATTGTTTTGTTGGATCAGCCTGTGGTCATTGTTGCACATTTCCCCATGACTGGTTGTTTTATGTGTCAGGTCTACTCTGACCTATGGCAACCCTATCATAAGGTACTCTTGGCAAAGGTTATTCAGAGGTTTGGCATCACCTTTCTTTGAGACTGAGAGAGTATGACTTGCTCAAGGTTGCCCAGTGGGTTTCTGTGGCTGAGCAAGAATTTGAACCCTGGTTTCCCAGAGCCCTATTACAACACTCAAATCACTACACCACATTGGTCATTTCCCATAGTAGGAATCCATAAATGTGACAGTATCTGACTAAAATAAGCTTGAGATGAGGTATGAAGATGTAAAAGAGGTTTCTGCTATTTCTTATCTTCCCCTAAACCTCTGTATAAATGAGAGTTCTGGTAAGGAGATCCATGAGCTGCCTGGTGCCCTCCTCGCCCCGGGCAAAGCAGTGAATGAATTTGTAGATGACTTCCCTCAGGACTTCTCAGACACTGAAACAGTTGACAAGCACATCCACCATCAAACAAAGCAGCAGCAACCACTGAATTTGAAAATACTCAAAAACAGCAGGGAAGCCATTATGCCATTATGCCAACAGATGAAAAGCTCTGAACTCACTCTTAAAGCATGGAAAGGGAAGCAGGTCTCAGAGACAGATGAATAAAAACAGAATTAAACATCTGCAGAAAAAAAAATTCACACACCTTCTCTCTCTATGCTCCTTTGACTCTGTTGACTATACAGAGGATTATGCACATATATGAAGAACAGATCTCACCGGTTCCTTGTGTGAAAGGCTCAATAAATACAAATAGGACATGGCAAAGGCATTAAAATCGTATAAGTTCCTTAAGCCACCTTGATCCAAGGTTGGTGCAGTTTTATTTGAGTTCAGTAAGAAGGATTATGCTGACAGGCTCAAGTCTATTTCAAAACTGATATGCTGCATAATACAGTACATCAAGCAGCACTTTAACAATACATTTGAAATGACAAGCACCATGCCATGGCACTTCTGATGAATAAATAATAAGAAGCAGGACATGGTGCAATGACCAGATGAAAAGAAAGGCTGGGCCATATATCGTCTGGCCAGAGTGGAGGATGATCTTTGTTAGGTTTACTATATAGGGAATGTGAGGGAACAGGAGTGCCAAGGGTTCAACTAAGCCTTTTGAAAGAGGAGTGAGCAAATAGGCAGGAAATGTCCCTATGTTGCTTCTGCTCCACTGTATGGGCTGGGGATCTTAAGTCCAGAATGTGAGTCCATTGCTAGATTTGGCTTGACTCGTGTAGAAGTGAATAGTGGCCAGCCTCTTTTTCATTCTTTCTCAGATCCCTAACAGCATTCTTGTCCAGTCCCAATCAGGTTAGGCATTTGTTTGCATTCTGATACACATTTTTATGCATTCTCCTTTCTTGACTAGGAGATCTTTGTCTTCTCCCTCCCACAAATATATATGCATTTGAAGTAGGATGGACCGACTGAATCCTTGAATCCTCAGCAAGGATTTGAGATTAACGAATCTGAATCCCTGTGCCAAAAAAGGCAAACTGAATCTTTTGAATCCACCAACCAAATAGTTAGTTGGAGACTAGGACACAGAAGAGGAGATGACAAGTAGGTGAGTTTTTCCCTTGGAGTAATAATGACCTTTCTAACAATTTCAGAAATTATATCTGGGGTTGTATTCTAATATATTTAAATTGAACATTTAATATTTAAGTTCAGCACTATTTTCTGTGCTATCAGAAGTAGTGGGGCAGAGGGCAAGGTCACACAATCTCATCCAGTGATTGCCACATGTAGGCCAGTGTACCTCCTTCCACAAGACCAATGCCTGGTTGTAAACCTATAGCTAGAGTAGGATGAGATGTGAAATGTCTGTCATTGTTTCTCAAGAGCCACATGACAAACCACATGTAGCAGAAAAGGAACAATTGTTTTTAAAAATTGGTGCCTCTGGGGACCTGCCAAAGGCCTGATTGACCGGTGGGCCCCTGGGCGTGCAAAAATTGTGGTTTAAAGCTGCATGTACACCGGAGACTGCTTGTGCTGGGGGCTGCTGCCTGTGCTTGCTCGGACTGTCTGTGCCCATGGGGCTGCCAGCCTGTGCTCGCTTGTGCTACCTGTGTTTGCGTGGCTGCCTGCTGGTGCCTGCTTGGCCACCTGTGTCCGCTGGGGCTGTCTGCCTGTGCCGGCTCAGCTGCCTGTGTCCACTGGGGCTGCCTGCCTGTGCCCACTCGGCTGCCTGTTCCCACGGGGGCTGCCTGCCTGTGCTCGCTCATGCTGCCTGTGCCTGTGGCTGCCTCCCTCTGCAAAGTAATATAATTGTTCTCTATTCTTTTGACTTGAGACTGGAGGGTAGGGATTGGGAATTAATTGAGACTGAAGTAGAGACTTGACTTGAAAGTCCCTTGCAGCACTTGAGACTGGACTAGAGGCTATTTTTTTGTTTTGCTTTGTTTTTAAAGTGCCTTGTTGCAGGACTTGAGATTTGACCTGAGACTGCAGGGTGCAGAACTGAGACTGAAGTAGAGGCTGGTGTTTTTTTTAAAGTGCCTTCTTGCAGGACTTGAGACTTGACTGGAAGGTATGTACATATTTCTCCTGTGACACCTATCACTTCTGTGATGTTACAGAGCTCCCATAGACTCATAGCAAGGCCACAGGCTATCTAATGCATCTGCTTTTGATAAGGATGGGGAAAACAAGTGGGAAATGTATTTTTTGTTAATCTTGGGAGAATCCTAGACTGGCATGAATCTTTGCAGTTCAGAACTTTTCTGCACTAAATTTACAAATAGGGGTTTTGCATAGAAAACAGTATCTTTGACACAGAAAATAATATTTTTGCACAGATATTTCTATGCAGGAAATGCTGGTGCTTCTTTTTTTTTTTTGGCCAGAAATGTGCAAATTTTATGCAGAATAAATCCTGAACTACGGATGGTTTTCAAAAACTGCAGAGTTTTTGAAGATTTTCTTGCAACTGCTAATTGCTAGTATTGCTCATTGCTTCCTTCATGAATGAAATTAGTGAAGAATCAATCCACTAAGGACTGCATAGCTGAGTATTCACAATCTAGATGAAGCAGAGATCAGGTGATGTTACATAGAAAGGTGCTTAACTGAGCAAACAGCTCGAAGTGAACAAATCAAGCAAGATTTAGTGGATTATCTTCATTCATTATGAAATGTGCTCTTATCCAAGTTCAGTGAATGCTGTTCTGCTTGGCACCAGGAATTCCCAGCTTATCTGAATTTGCTAACTTCATTGGTTGTAATAGTACATCAAGCTACTGTGGGATGTATTATTACCATGGCAACCATGGTCCTTTGTTGCTGAACTGTTCGAGGAGATTACTGCTACTTTCAAGGCAATGTGATTACATTTTTTCCATAGTCATAACATCTTAAATCTGTCATATGGTGCTGTTTTGAATTTCCAAAAAATTCCCCATTTCCCTTATAACATTTGTATATACTAATATCCACCATTGTGTTGACACATGAGAAGACTATAGATCCTTTGATTTTTGTTTTCTAGACATGAACTTTGTAGTACTGGGATCTGGAAGATCCAGGTTCAAGTCCCCACTGAGCCATGAACCTCATTCAGTGCCCTTGGGCCAGTCACTCAGGGCCTTTCAGCACTCTGCTGTTCTAGTGCTATTATTCCACTTTCACTGTCCTGTGGAATTCTGGGGTTGGTAGTTTACTGAGGTCAAAGAGCTCTCTGGCTAAGAATGCCCTCTCTAAACTGTAGATCCCAGGATTTCATGGGATGTTGAAAGTGGAATATTTGCACTAGAACAGCAGAGTGCTGAAAGGCCCTCAGTCTCAGCCCGATCAACCCCACAGCATTTTTGTGAGGAATAAGTGGGGAGGAAAGTGTGAGTCTTCAGCTTCAAAGATGAACGGTGGGTTATAAAAATAACCAATAAATGAAAACAAAGAATAAATCTCAATGGACCCTTTCCATCTTTGATTCAAACTTGTGACAAATTCTACATGTTAACAGTATACAGGTGCTTCTGTGGGAGAAAAGTAAGGATTTTTCTTTTTCTTTTGGAGCTGCATTCATTCACAGGATGTGAGAGGAACTTCCTGTTTGCAGAGGCATGTGGAAAATATTGTAGCCGCAGTATAGCAATTTAGTGTGGAAGTGACACTTCTGATCACATCAAGTTTCCTCATGAACTTAAAGCATTATGCTGTAAGTTGTTTTGGAAAAATGTAGCAACATGATATATATATTTGTTGAAAGCAGTGCTTTCAGTGCACTTCCTGCCAATGATTTTGTTGCTGTTGCTTCCATCTTTGTCACTGCTTCAGAAGGGTACATCTCTGGCCGTTCATCTTGCTAGCCGAGAGCTGCAAATCCTTCTTCTGCATTTGAACTGACTTGAAACCTTGTTGTTTTTGATTGACATGCACACACACAAATGTGTTTCCATTCCTCCCTCAAATGGGTAAGAGTCATTTACCACTGTCATTCTCTCCATCATGAGAATGGGTTTTTGCTTTGCCAAAAGCCAAGCAATCATCCAGCATTTTTTTTTTGTCCTGAAGATACAATGATGCATATATGCTACAGAAGAAGACTTTCAGATTTAAGATTTCTGTCGATTACAACCAATTCCCGACGGCTTCTCTTCTTTTTCCTAGCTATTTTACTCCTTCTGTCTTCATTATCCAGTTACCACTTTGTGCTGTTTTCATGCTTGTTTCACCCAGTCAGACCTCATCAGTGTCATTCCTTTGGGAAATATCCTTGTTTTCTTGTGGAGGCAGTCTCTTTTCAGCAATGAAAGAGAATTGACTTTGGATTGCATTTTGATAACAACTCACCAAATGCACACTTCCCAATCCAGTACATGAACTGGAATGCAGTTTATCATTTGGCATTTGCACTTCTGATCAATTTGCAGTCCATTGATTGGAACTGAAAATGCATATATTGGTGGAAAAAAAGCCAGACAAAATGGTACTACATTAGGGAAAACTGCTTACAAAAACTCATATATGGAAGCAAAATTGGGCAAAAGAACTCCACCAAGTAGTATATTTAGGAGGGAAAAAAAACCAGGAAAATGTGTAAACGTTTTTTGTGTGGATATTTTTTTAAAGGTTGCAAAGTAATACAGAAGTGGCATAGAATAAATTTGAAACTGAAAAACGAAGAGAAATGGGAACAATC
This sequence comes from Ctenosaura bakeri, assembly GCA_948474755.1. Lineage (NCBI taxonomy): Eukaryota > Metazoa > Chordata > Lepidosauria > Squamata > Iguanidae > Ctenosaura > Ctenosaura bakeri. The sequence continues at coordinate 93,312 of CAOLHI010004542.1, forward strand.
TAAAACTGACAGATTGATACATTGTTAGTTTCTTTGGAGTTAAATCACACTGATCACAACATTGACTTTGAAATCACATGCTTTGGTCTAGGTGGTGTGTGAAAGACTCGTTAAGTGTGCCATCTTACCAAAACGTGCAAAAAAGGGAGTTTGTTACCCTGTATGTTGGGGGTCCCGGGAGGGGCGCCCAAATTACCAAATAAAAACACAAGTTGGGGGAATTTAACTCGAGCAGTCTCTTGGCTAAATGAGAGGCAGGGTAACTTTAGCAAGGATCTTTAACCCAATGTCTACGGCTTCAGGTCAGAGAGCAGGCAGGCAAGTTTAAAAGTAACAAAAATAACAGTTTTATTGAAAGATAAACAGCAAATAAAGCAACACACACACTAGCTAACTTGGAAGCAGAAACGGAGAGCTTAGGGATAGGCAATACGACACCTGGTCTTGTAGTCCTGGAGAGGAAGATGAGGTTCCGGGGAAGAAAGCTCAGCGTGGCTGGCTGAGGGGAGCTCCTTGGACAAACCGGCAGCAAGGCAGGATGGAAGTCCAAAGTGATCTGAGGAGGTCCCAAAAGTGGGGACCTTTTATAGGGTGGAGTTTACCTACAGGCTATGTCATGCTCGGTGAGAACAAAGGAAATTTGGAGTTGGACAAAGGAGTTGGAAAAGGTCAAGTTTTGCATGATTGGTTTTGCTCTTGATAACAATAGTGTGGCCGGTGCGTTAATAGCCCAATACAAAAGAGTGACTTGGCTCTTGGCTGTGTAGCTTTGTGTAAATCCGAGCCAAGCTGAGCCGGTTTGCAGGGAGGTTTTTCCCTAAAGCAATGGAGAAGCTTAAGTTGCTTGCCTGAATGGGGTCATGGAATGTACAGTCATTAATGGCCGTGCCCGTATGTGCTTTTCCAGGGGACCTCTGCAAACACGTGGAGAGGGTGACAGAGAAAGGTCAAGCAACAGCCAAATTATTTGATATCAAAAGGATATCTAGTGCTCTCACCCGACATATCATAACCGTGATAACAAGTTCTCCTGGGAAGTTTTGTGTCAGGGAAGGGTAGTTCTTTGTGTTGCAACCATGGGAGCAATACAGATGACATAGGAGAGGGGGTTCTCAGCTGTGACACCTTGGCTGTAGAATGTCTGCCCCCAGAGGCCCAATTGACACTTATGGGGAGGGTTCATTCTATTGTCAGGTAAAAGTATGCATTTTTATTAAAGCTTTTGGGGCCTAACTGATTTTCTGCAAGATATATGTGCACATGGTTTTAACCTGTTGGGTATTTAATATGCTTGTAGTGTATTCAATATTTTTAATTGTTTTACATTATAAATTGTTTTTTAAAAAAATCAACTTAAAGAGAGTTTATCTTGAAATCCTGCATACAGAATAGGATATAATCCTGCATACAGAATAGGATATAAATATTTTAATACCTACCACTACCACTTTTCTTTAGAATGGCTTGGATCTAAGAGCTAGTCCCACACTAGAGTAAACCCACTGAATCAAGGAACAGGCCCCTTTCATTCAGTGGGTTCACTTTACTGTGGACTGACAATTCAATGTAGTTCTGGGTGTCCTATCTGCATGTCAAACAACTGTCATTAATTGTTCACTTTAATGTTCGTGCTGCTTGTCCTGTTTGCTTCTATTGATTCCATTGTCCAGCTAGCTTAGCACCAAAGATATGACCCAGGAGCCACCCGAATTTACATTGCCATCATGCTGAATTTGATCTCATGAAGCCAGCAAGCTCTTGCAAAGCTGCCAGTCTGGAAAATAGTTCTGGCTACAGTGTGTTAACTTAGCTCTGACAGACTTACACAAGATGCAACAATAGTTTCTCTTGGGGCTGTGGGAGGGGCAGGAAAGTGAAGTGAAGAAAGATTTGAATGCCTGTGATATTGTGTTGAGCAGTAAGAGGAAGCGACACAGCAGATGTTTGATGTGTTTTGCTGTGGAGGCTGTTAAAAGCACTCTAGTAGAATGTAGACATGTAAGACTAGCATTATACAATTGTTTGTCATGTGCATGGTACCAGGAAAGTTCCCAGAGGACTGCTTCTCTTGGCTGGAATTTGTAGTACAGGAAATAAATTTTTGCACGCCATAGCTTCCTATGAATCACAGATTTTAAGAAGATTTATGTTTGTACCGTATAAACCAGTCATTACATTTGTGTACTTTATTGCATCATATGTAAAACTCAACAGGGCAACAAATTCAACTTTGTATTTCTGTGTACTACTATCCTACATTTTTGTATGGGAGAACTGAAAGATGTAAACAAAGAGCCAGCGTAGAGTAGTGGTTTTGGGTTTGGACAAGAACTCTGGAAAAACAGAGTTTGAATATCTGCTTAGCTATGGAAACCCACTGAGTGACTTTCCCAGCCTCAGAGGAAGGCAAGGGTAAACTCCTTGTGAACAAATCTTGCCAATAAAACCCAGTGATTGGTTTACTTTAGGGTCATCGTAAGTCAGAAATGACTTGAAGACACACAACAACAAAGATGTAAACAGGGGTGACACATTGTTGGACCTGGAAAATTACTTTAAACAAAATTTAATTGCTACTAAAGTACTTAATGTTATAGTAAATTAGTAAAAGCTCTAATCTCGCTGATTTCCCTTTCCTCATTATTAACTGCAACAATTACTTCACAGTTATTTTTTAATTTTTTTTGTTCAGTTACACAAAGCACACCACAAACCATGACTTAGAACTGTTCAAGTGGCTCTTCACTATTCAGTGAGCTCCACACCTGTAACTACAAAAGCAACTAAATAGTTACAGTTACCCTGAGAAAAGAGTACATCCTTGGTTAAGTTATAACCATAATGAAATACAATTAAGCTTTTGTTATTGGAAAACAGATTTATTGCAAGTAATGAGTTAGATGTAACTAGTTACTTTTGAACTCTGGATCAGAGGTTTGGTTTTAGATTTGTTTTTACAAGTTGCTCTGTTCTGAAGCCATCTGTTCCAAACCTGACTTTCCACATAGCAACCAAGTGACAGAAGAATCCTGTATTTTTGGAAACCATCTATAATCTAGTGGTAGCAATAGTGTATGGAATAGTTACGTTTTTGGATGACAGCCCATGCTAGCTTGGGTTTCTGGGAATTAAAGCACCCCCCCACTTTTCTAAGCTGTGGGAAGATCTTATTCTTCTGTGCATAAGATCCTAGTTATAATCCCTGGCAACTCTACTTAAAGAATGTAGACAGAGGGATGAGAAATTTTCTGCATGAGTTCATGTAACATTCCTACTAGTTTTAACATATTGGACTTTTGAGTTGCATGAAACAATAACTGAACGTGGTTTGATGCAGAGTTTAGAAAACTGATATGTGTGGGCTATCCTATATTCAGTCACAGTAGAGCAGACCGTTCTGTCTACACAGTTACATGATAGCCTTCTACCAGAAACTGGCTATCTTTGACTTCACTGTTTCTTCAAATGCTTAGCTCCTCCTTGCAGCTGAGGGCTGAAGAAATACATGTTTTAACAGAGACAGGCTTCTGGAGGAAGGGTCATACTATGTGGCCACCAACTGGTAACCAAAATGGTAAGAGGCCTGGAGACTATGACCTACAAAGAGCAGCTTAGGGAGCGGTGTATATTTAGTCTGGAAAAGAGAAGGCTAAGAGGTGACATGACAGCCATATTTAAGTGTTTGAAAGGATATAATATGGAAGGTGGAGCAAGCTTATTTTCTGCTGCTCCAGAGAATAGGACACAGAGCAATGGATTCAAACTATAGGAAAAGAGATTCATTAGGAAGAACTTCCTGATGATAAGAGCTATTCAAAAGTGGAATTAACTGCTTGGAATGTGGTGGAGTCTCTTTCTTTGGAACTTTTAAAACAGAAGCTGGATAGCCATCTGTCAGGATGCTTTGATAGTGTCTTTCTGTATGGCAGGGGGTTGGAGTCAATGGCTCTTGTGGTTTATTCCAACTCTGTGATTCTATGATCTTGGGGCAGCTAAGGCATGCACATGTCCTTGCAGTGTATTACTGGACTTGTGCACTGCTTTTTATCATTTATTTCCAGTTGTACAACAAGGTTTGTAGACATTTGTGGACATGTAGCAAAAGTGCCATGCTGCTTATGCTACTGTCTATTGGACGGTATTGTCCACTGGAGCCTCAGACTACAACTTATAGTCTTCCCAGCTAACATGGCTATTAGTCATGCAGACCAGGGATTCTGGGAGTAGCAGTCCAAAATACATATTTTCTCAAGCACTGATTTGATTGAATAAATAAATAAATGAACAAATAGATTGTATTAAAAACAACTCCTTAAAATCTTTTAAATATTCAATATTCAGCTAAAGGGCATTGTTTTCTTGCTTTTTTAGTATGTCTACAAACCAAATCCATACAGTTGCAATTCTGAAACCTAGAGAAAAGTTGATCAGTCTGTAGTGGAAGTATGTGATTTGTGGTAGGTGCTCTCAGACATGCATTGCGGTGGAACTGAGTGTCTTGTAAGCGTGTCCAACTATTCAGTATTTCCGCCACACGTTCACTTTTCACCTAAAAAATTAAGTCATCAATATTCTCAACCAGGCACAAAAACAATTTGGCTAATTGGGTTGCTCATCTTCACTCCTTATTTAATTATTGATTACCCATCCCACTGACAGTTAAAGGTTCATTTCACAAGACAATTACTACCCTGGGCCCATGCGTTATGATCATCCTAAAGGATGATCTCCAATTCAACAACAAACTTGCTTGGATTAAAAGAATCAGTTTTGAGTTGGGAGTTTAATTACATGAGGCTGCAGGAGGCAAAACATTTTTTAAAAAATATGTTTAAAAAGAATAGTCAAAGTGTGGTATGTTTGGGCCCCGGGCCTCTTTTTAAGATCCTTTTGCATCTACTGTTTCTCTCAACTGACCATTTTTTGTCCAAAAACAAACAAAACAAAACAAAAACTTCAGAAGCAGCAATTCACCCTTTAAATATCATACATTAAAAACAAAAACAAAACCATTTCTTTTCAAAACTAGAAGTGGCCACTTTCATTTTTTTTTTTTTTGAAAGTTAGGAAGTCTATGCAACCCTCAAAGAATTTCAGAGGCAGAAAATGGATTGCAACCCAGACCTGTCACAAGTGCTCTCTCCTATTGTAAGACACAGCTGCCTTTAGCAGCGATAGAACCCAATTGCTGCTGTACCCAGACTACAACATACAAAAGTATGAATAATGTTGTGGTTGTTAAATCCATCAAATTGACTTCAACTTATGATGACCCCATGAATGAAATACTTCCAAGTTATCCTGTCATTGACAGCTCTGCTCTGGTCTTGCAGATTCAGAACCATGGCTTCCTTGACTGAGTCTATCCATTTGTATCTTGCCAAGCATTATTGTCTTTTCTAGTGAGTTCTGCCTTCTTGTGATATGTCCAAAGTATAACAGTTAAGCTTTGTCATCTTGGTTTCTAGGAGAAGCTCAGGCTTGTTTTGCAGTCCATGGTATCTGTAGAGGTCTTCTCCAGCACCACATTTCAAAAGAGTTGATTTTCTTCCTATCATCTTTCTTCACTGTCCAGGTTTCATAACCGTGTATAGAAATTGGAAGTATGATGGTATGGATAGTCCTAACTTTAATATTCAATGATCTATATCTTGACACTTCAAGATCTTGACTAACTCCTTCCTAGTTGCACTTCCAAATGCTAGTCATCTTCTGATTGCTTGACTGCAGTCTCTATTCTGTTGAATGACTGAGCCAAGGTATGGAAATTCTTTTAACTATTTCAATGTCTTCATTGTCTACTTCAAAACAAATAATTTGTGGTCATTATTTTTGTTTTTTTAATGTCCAACTGTAAACTTGCTTTTGCACTTTCTTCCTTGACTTTCTGCAGCAATCAGTCTTTGCAATTTTCTGCTAGTAGTGTGATGTCATCTGCATATCTTAAACTGTTGATGCTCCTTCCCTCAAATTTCCACACCTCTTTCCTTTGAGTCTAATCTTGCTTTACATATGGTGTGTTCAGCATACAAGTTTAACAGTTAGAGTGATAAAATGAAGCTCTGCCTGATTCCCTTGCCAACTGGAAACCATTCCATTTCTCTGTATAATGTCCTGACGATAGCTTCTTGTCCTGAGTACAGGTTATGCATCAAGATAATCAAATCTTGTGACATTTCTTTAAGAGCTATGTATAGTTTTTCATGATCTACATAATCAAAAGCTTTGATATACTCTACAAAGCATAGGCTGATTGTCTTCTGAAATTTGTTTGGGTGCTCATTATCCAGTGTATGTTTGCAATAAGATCCCTAGTGCCTCTTCCTTTTCTGAAATCAGCTTGGACATCTGCCATTTCTCACTCCATAGGTGGTGAAAATTTTTCCTGTGTGTCACTTTGTGTATCAGACAAAGCATCACTTTGCCTGCCTGGGAGATTAATACAATGGTGCTGTGGTTACTGCAATCCTTCATGTCCACTTTCTTGTGGATTGGAATTAATATTGAACATTTCCAATCAGTGACCCATTCTTTTGTTTTCCATACTTGTTGACAAATTTTGTTTAGAACTACAGTAGATCTGTTATCTCTGTAACTTGATGCAGCTCTATTAACTTGCCGCCTGTTCTTAGTGATTTATTTCTCCCAGGTGACCTGAGAGCGGCTTCCTTTTCACTTTCTAAAATTGTAGATTCATCTTTAAATGATTCTTCCTTGAATGAATCTGTCATCTTTTCATTTCTTTTATATACTTCTTCAGCATATTTTTTCATTATCTTTTTATTTGTACTTGGTCTGCTGCCATAGAGCATCATCACTCTTGGTTTAAATTTTCCTTGGATTTCTGAGATCGTGTGGAAAAAGTCTCTTGTTCTTCCTTCTTTGTTGTCATCTTCTATTCCTCTCTGTTGATTATTATAGCAGTTCTCTATGTCCCTGTGCACGCGCTGTTAAACAGTTGCATTTAAGGTTCTGATCCTCTTTCTGTCATCTTTTACATTTGCTTTTCATCTGTCCTTAACTGCATGAAGACTTTCACCTGCCATCCATTGAGGCTTCACTTCCTTTTTGGTTCCAGATAGTGCATTTTCCCATTCCTCTGTAATTGTAGCATAAACTTGGATTATGGTTTTATTGATAAGTTTTCCCTTAAATCTTATTGATGTTATTTGGTCAGTCTTTGTATTATATCATTTGACTGTTCTTCTACATCTCTCCTCATTATTAATGCAACCCCATTTCTTCTTAGATTTTCACTTCCTGGGTAAAACACTGTGCAATTGCCCAACTCAAAATGTCCCATTTCTGTCCACTTTAGATTGCTCACCAACTATTGTAATGTTGATACGTTTCATTTCTTCCAGTTTCCCCTGATTCATGCTTCTCATATTTTGTGTTTCTATAATATGTGTTGTGTACCTTCAGACTTTCCTATCACCTCTGAGCATATAAGCAGCTGAAATCTCTTTGCCTTCAGTACAGCCACAACATTACTTGTAGCTGTCCTCTGCTGTATCCGAGTAACTTGTTGAGTGCCTTCTGATCTAGCAATCTCATCTTCTGGGCACTATTCTTGTTTTATTATGGATAATGGCACCATAGGGTTTTCATGGTAAAAGACATTCAACAGAGGTTTACTGAGCTTCCTTTTATGCAGAAGTAAAAAGGTATTAGCTACTACTGTTGTTTCTGAAAGATCCTCTGCCAGTGTTTACTTCCACTACTGTTGCTACCCAGTAGCTGTTTGGCCCATTTAGTCTGGCTTCTTAACACAAGCCTGTTTGACATGGGAGACCCTACCAGCAGTACTGCTACCAGTAGCATAGCCAGTTTCCTCAGTGAAGCCTGAATTCTCATCACCACAGAAAGGCAGTGCCATGGTGTGTGATAAATAAATAGATAATGGATGCTATTTTTTTGGTCCCAGCAAGGCCATTAGGCAGAGTGAGTGGGTGACAAACAGGTTATGGGCTCATGAAAAGACAGGATTGTTAATTATTTAATTTGCTATATTCATCTCTATCTGTTTATTTATCAGCTGGGAAAAATAAAAAGCTGTTAATAGCATTGTTTTCAGATAGAGCCTGGATTCTAAGGGGATACTATAAAATCTCAAGCTGGTCCAAGTTTTAAGATCTTCTGGGATCTCTCAGCCACTCCACCCTCACTAGCTTGTTTGGTAAAGACACAAGAGATCCTTCTCTGGGGCCACTCCAGGCTGTGGAGCTCCCTTTCATAGGGAATCTGGTTAGCCTTCTCTCTGCTCTCTTTTGATCAGCAGGTAAAGACCTTCCTATCTGGCTGTGATTTTATCTTGTATTTTTTTCAATTATGCTTTAAATGTATTTTAAACCAGTTTTTAGTCTATGTACTTTTTAATTTTTTAGGTGCCAAAAAGGCCATTAGGCTGAGTGAGTTGGCAGGAAGCTGGCTATGGACATCATGAAAAGGCAGGACAATTAATAATTTAATTTGCTATACATATCTCTATCTGTTTATCTATCAGCATTGCCCATTAAAGAGCCAGAATAATGAAGTGGTTTGAGCGCCAGACTAAGACACTGGGAGACCAGGGTTTGAATCCCTGCTCAGCTAAGCAAACCCACTAGATGACCTTGGAGAAGTATCTTGGCCTCAGAGAAACACCGTGGCAAACCCTCTCTGAGCAAATTTTGTGAAGAAACCCTCCTGCTTTAGGGTTGCCATAAGTCAGAAATTACTTGAAAGCACATAAACACAAGAAACTTTTTAACTGAATTTTTGTTTGTTTTAACAAGATTTCAGCTAAACTTCTGTTTTGGATTCTTCTAAGCTGATTTAAGTCTCGTGCTGGGATAAAATCTGGGTATAGATAGGACAAATAAATAAATAAAATATAGAAAACAAGTATTTGTTAAAAGCATCCAAAATTTGGGCCTCTGCCTTGAATTGAATTGAATTGAAACCTGTAGCTATAGAATTTCCCCCCTTTTCTCTAGCCCCATTGGATCAGGGCTTGCTCTGTTGAAAATGCAGCCATGATGTAAGAGCTTTGTCCCTTAGGCAGTTAATATATAATTACTGCCCATGAGGGGAAGGCGTGCTTGTGGGATCTTTTTCTTCTGCCAAAATAATTTATAAACTATCTGGATTTGAGTAATGTAAACTTTGATCTAGTGTGTGCCTGAGTGAGTGGCTGTGGGGCAGTACATTTGCTGCACTACTTCAGATAGAAAAATGTCTAGAGTGGCCCTCTAATTTTTTCTGTAGAAAAGTTCTTTTAAGAAAGGTTCCTGGAGGCAATTTGCCCTGGAACAGGCTTAGAAAATCTTTGGCCCACTAAGTGTTTTGAACTGCAACTCCAAGAAGGTCCAACCAGCATAGACACATGGAACACTATTATGGGAATTGTAGTTCAAACCATGTGGAGGTCCAAAAGTTTCCCACTGCTGCCTGAATAGGAAATGATAATCTGCCTTGGGCTGTGTGTATTTAAAATTCAATAATAATAATAAAAAATTGTAAATCCTAAAATCATGCATATTTGCATGTTTTCTCTGATACAGAGTACCTTATTCTTCAGGTTTTGTTCTGTTGTATTTACATATTTTCATAGTTGCAAGGAAAGAAAGATGCTGGAGTTCCGTCTTGAACTCTGAAGACCATGTACACTTGCAATTGATCCATGCACTTTTGAGCCTAACTAAACTAGAGATTTTGAGGAAGCAGATTCTGAGCACGCTGACACAAATTTTATACTTCTTCTGCACTTTCACATAATTCTAGGTCATACCCTTCCTTCCCGCCTACGTTCTTTTTAAGAATTCGCAAGTATACATTAAATCCCCAAGAAGAAAACATATGGTTAGTAGAGATCATTGTATTTATCATACCAAAACAAACAAAGACCAATTAGTAATAAGTCTGCTGTCTGCTTTCATGCAGCTTTCCTAATTTGTTTTTAAAATATGCACATTTTAAAACTGCACATAACATAATGTTTTGACTGAGTTAAAAACTGATCAGAAATTTTCCTCTAGGTAACTTTTGCTTACATTCTATGTATTTTAACTTGTTATTTCTTTTGTTCTGCATTATGCATTTAATAATTTGAATTAGTACATTTTAATGATTTCATTTAAATCCAACTCTTCCTTCAAGGAGTTCAGTTTGTCTTCTCTCATTTTTATTCACATAACAACACTGTGAGGTAGGTTAAACAGAGACAAAGTGACTGGACCATTGAGTTTCAAGATTGAGTGTGGTTTCCTGACCTAAGCCCACTTACCTGACATAAAATACTTTAATCATTGTTGGGACTGGCTTCTGGGAAAATATGCAGAACTTCAGACAGGCACAGTTCTGTCTTGAGCTCCTTGGTTTAGTGGTCAAAGTGCTGGACTCCATCTCTACCTGGCCACGAAACTCACTGAACACACTCTGTCCCAGTCTGACCTACCTCATTGTTTTTTTGTGAGAATGAAATAGAAGGAGAACAGGTATGTATAACATCTGGGCTCACAAGAGGAAAGTCAGGATATCAACTGAATGAATCAGTCAATAACTAATGAAAGTGGAGTATACATGTAAATAACAATGGTATTCTACTGAGCAGTTACGAATGCATAAGCCAGATTTATGCTTTCATAATTGTTCACTATTCATGTTTACAAACTGTGGCATTATTGCTGTGATTGCAAATGTCCCCCCAACCTACTTTAAACCCAGCTGCTGCACTGAGCCATGGAGGTCTGTTCTGTTTGTGATCAGGGTTCAACACTGATCATCACCACAGTGAGCTGTGATGTGATAATCAGAACCAGGATCCCTCTTGCAACTCCTCATCGTACCAGAGATCACTAGTAGGAGTGGGCTTTAAACTGTATCCTGGTGCACTCCAATTGCCAGCAGAAGAGATCTCTGTTGCTTGATGCAGTTTCTGGCAGTTACAATAGATTTAGGGAGTTGGGTCAGGAGATGATATGTAGTCATGCATTTGCAACTGTGTATGTGATGTTGTATCTTGACCATTTTTTAAAAAAAGCTATTATTCTAAAAAATACAATGAAAAGAAATGGTGTAGGCTAGGGCATAATTAGATCAGGCACAATATAGGTATGAGTTACAACCTGACAACTGAAGAATATTGTCTTAGAAAGAGGAAACTATGGCCATTTCCGCACTAGACTGTTATAGCGCTATTATTCCGCTTGCAACATCCTATGGAATCCTGGGGTTTGCAGTTTCGGGAGGGGCCGGCTGGCCCCTCCTGAAACTGCAAACCCCAGGATTCCATAGGATGTTGCAAGTGGAATAATAGCGCTATAACAGTCTAGTGCGGAAATGGCCTATGATTTGTCACCACTGTTCTTAGCATGAAAAACTACTGCCAAATTCAGAAGGATCAGAATCAGGTCCTAAATGGAATTTAAAAGAAGGCTCTCTTCTCCACTTAGCTCTGAGGAGGTTCGTGAAGGCAAGATGTGGGAGATCATGAAATGAGGTTTCAAGCTGGCTGCAACTGGAGTTCAAAAAGAATCTGTAAAACAGATCAAAAGAGAGATAGAATTCCAAATCAAGACTCATACGAGTAGTTGATTAAAAAGCAATTGCATATGTTATAGTCCTTTCCATCCACCACTTCTTTAAAAATAATCTCTGCTTTCAACCTTTTGAAGCTTCCTCCCCACCCTGACTGCAAAAGGACTGAGAATGAGAAACGCTTAAGCCACAGTGTCCAAACCATTATTTTCCACTGGGATTATTAGCAAGAAAAGTGGCTTGAGTAACACAGCTTTGTTCCTTACCCTAAGATCACTTATCTGCTGCATTATACTGTAACAATTGTTGGGCCTGGCATTTGAGGCAATATGCTTAATTTAAGCCAGCTTCTGAAAGGCTGCCTGCAACATTCTCTGTTAAGTCCTGTACACTCAGCATTCTGGACGAGAAAAGGATATGACAATACTCAAAATAAATCCACAGTTTATAATAGACTATGTGCAATTGTCTAACTAAAGGCCTCTTTAAAATGCCTTCTTAAATGCCTGGCTAAATGTAAAAGGTGAAACTAATAGGTGCCCCAGTAATTTTAATGAACTGTACCAAGATGAATCCCAGTGTGTTCATTAAAATAGTATCTCCACCTATTGGCTTCACCTCTTGCTATTTTCTCATGTTCCTGGTGCAACCCTCTTCTCATCTACGCTCTCTAAATTTATGACAATTGTTTCTGAAGATGAAAAACAAGGACAAAATTAGGCCATTACTGTGTAATTTGTACTGTGGAAAATGTGCCTTAAATCAACAATTTTCACACTGTGTTCCAGAGAATTCAAGTGCTTGCTTGTTGTTTCCAATTTTTGCTGGCAATGTACAGTTTTAGGGAGAATGTAGGGGTCATTCTTGCTCAAGGTCTTAGACCAAGGGTGAGAAAAATGGGGCCTGCAGGCTGCATGTGGAACTCAAGGGCTTCTTCTTTTTTTTTGGTGGTCCCCCAACTGGCCTTGACACCCCAAACCATCACACACTCCCAATTTTACATGTGTATATGAAAATATCTTGCAAACAGACAAAAGGAAAAAACAAAAAGGTCACCAACTCTGAAGCAATCCAGTAATAGCAGTTTGCCTTTCACATCCCCAAACTGGCTGAATATCATCCAAATCAAAACCAGGAATGACATCCAGTCATTTTCAAATCGTTGATTTTGCTCAAGGAGTAGAAAATGTCTGTAGCTGCCTATGTCATGTTACTATCAAAATTGTTTAGGTGATCTTTCCAATTCCCTGAAATTTTTTTTGCTTGAAAATGAGGTTCTGGTTCTGCTGATAGAAACTATTTCTTTAATGTAACTACACCATTGGATTCTGGACAGTCTCCATGATGGACAGTTTGGAATTCCTCAGTGTGGTGAATGGGGAAAGCAAGGAGACAGGTGAGTCAAAACATGTTACAGTTTACTCAATATGGCCTATGCCTTCCTCAGACACACCCAGGACCAACTAATATCAATTGTCCTGTGGGGATATTGAGACTAGCAGGTAATCTGAGAATGTCCTCACTGTGCAACTGGGCCAACTGACAGCACGTGTCTTGTAGGAAGGATTCTAATTACTTTTTTTGGAGATGTTATATTGCAGTTTTGTTAGTGTATGCTGGTGTAAATAATCCACCATGGCAGGGTTGGCCCATGAGATTTCCATTTGAGGCAAAGGACATAATGCTAGTTCTCATTAGGAATGGGGGAAAAAAATCAAAAATTGTTGAAAAATTATTGAAAAACATGTTTATCAATTGTTGGGAAACCCTGATAAAGACAATCCTGGACTAATGAGAACCTTTGCAATTCCGGTTTTATTCTGTGATAAAAAAATACCACTTTTTGTGCAGAAAACAGTATTTTTTGTATAGGACTTAATATATTTGCATATTTCATTATTTTCTGTGCATAATAAGCTGGTTTTTCCCCCCACAAAAACCTTGCAGATTTTTCACAGAATATTTTTCCAGCTACAGGGCTTTTTACAGAGAAAACATCTTCTGCTCAGAAAATAATGGCTGGAATTCTCTATCACAGGCCCTTTTTGCATTGAGGCTTCTCGCGTGAGTGGGGGAGGGGGGCTAGCGCCCCGCCCCTTCCTTCCGCAGGGGCAGAGGGAAGGAAACACAACCCGGCCGCCTCCCCGACGCTCTGCACAGGAGGTAAGTGCGCGTGGGCGCTGGGAGCGTTGCGCGAGCACGGGTGATTTTCGCTTTGAGGCGAAAATCAAAAAACCCGCGATCGCGCCGCTGCAGCCCCGTGAGCGCGGCGGAAGTGGGAGTGCGTCATGCAGAGCGACGCTCCCACTCCCGCGAGGCTCACGGGGCTTTTGCGCAGCAGAAAGCCCATGTGAAAAGGGCCACAGTTATGCTAAGTAATCCTTCTCATAGGTCTTTTGAGTAGAGAAAACTTTGTGTCCCTTTTGATGGGGACTGGTAAAAACTATCCCCTAGACAAAGGGAGCATGAAAGACTAACAAAGGAGTGTCCTGAAACCACTTCCTGGAGACTCAAATTGCCAGACAAGTGTCAAGCAATCATGGATCGAGGGAAGAGGTATTGTTGTTGTCAGCTAGCACCACCATGTGTACTTCCAGCTTTTAAAGCTACAAACATCACTCAAACCTCTCTTACAGCTAGGATTTTTTTAAAAAAGAAGTTAACTTTATAAGAAGCTTTCTGACTATATGGATACAACTTCCAACTATTGCAAAACTGTTCTTCTGCAAGAGTAACTGACTTGGACTTTCTAAAGAAAAGTCTTAAGTAAGTATAAGTTGCTATAATATATAGCAAAAAGCAAGGTCTAAGAGTTTTTAAGAATTTACTAGATTTCGGAAAAAAAATAGAGACTGAAATACTTGTTAAGAACTTTGTAAAATAGACTTTGTATGAGAATAGAATTTTATTTACTTTGGGATTGAGATAACAGCAAGGTCATTCCCAGGAAACTAAAGGAAAAGTAAGCCAGACTCCTGAGTATGGCCCTTTTTGCACGTGACGTCGATGCAAAATGGCCACAGGAGCGATGCGGAATCACATGGATGGTTCCGCATGACATTCTCGTGATCGCGCATCAGTCCCATAGCAATCCCGTGGCAATTGCACATTATATCATTTTTGAGTTTTTCCCGAAAATGATGCACGATTGCGCATTCCTCCTGTGTCCCTCCTGCACTTACCTGGCATGTGGAACATGAATAAGCATGATGGCCATGCTTCCTCCCCCAGCACAGCCTGGGAAAGTACCTGGCTGCACTGTGGAAGGAAGGGGAGGATCTATCGTGCTTCCTTCCATCCAGCACGGAGCTGGTGTGGAGGGAAGCACAGGGGACGCGATTCCTTCCTGAAGGTGGCTTTTTGTGTGATCCCCACACAATGCCAGCAGCACCAGGTAATGTGAGAAAAGGGCCTATGTGATTGCATGTTATAAACAATTTCTGCATAGAGAAAATTGAGCAAAGAGCAACATCTGGTAGCCAAAAAAGAAACCATTGCAACCAATGTTTTTCTTTTACTTTTTTTCTTGTGAGCTCCTTTGAATTGCTTTTTTCTCCTTTTAATAAGTTTATGACTATACTACCTGCAAATTCTAGCACAAGATCCAAAGTAAAAGGACCTGAAAGAAGAGATCTGCAGATCTACCATCTAAGTCTTCAGATACGTCTCAAAAAATATTGGAAGAGTTCCAGTCTATAAAAATGTAGATGGATCAGATGGGAAGAGATCTGATGTTAGAATTCAGAAAGAAAATATAGGCAGACATGAAAGAAGTGAAATTAGAGATGTCAGAAATGAAAAAGCCTATGACACAGATGATATCTGAGATGAAACAAATACATGAAACGATTTCTCCAGCCAAACTAATTACATTTTAGAGCCATCCTAGAACAAGTCAATGAAAATATCAGAGAAAGAAAGAGTAGATGCCATAACAAACTTCTTGGAGAAGCAAAAAGAAGACATGGAATAGGAACTAGATCATATTTCTCACATTTCTTCAAGAACAGCTATGCTAAGAAATTTACAAAAAGCTGTGATTGTATATTTTGTTTGAAAGCAGATTAAAGATCAAGTGTTGCAATGTCATTTTTAGAGATGGGACGAATCCAGAATTTTCCGAAACCGGATTGGAATCCCTAGAAGGTTCTGGGAATCCACAAATCTCACGAATCTCAAATCTTTTGAATCCTTTCTTTTAAAAAGGGTTTAAAAGGGAAGGGAAAGTAGGATAATCTTGGGCAAGACACACTCTCTCAGCCTTAGCAAAAGCCTAGGCAAAGGCAAACCTCCCTCTGAAGAAATCTGGTCAGGACAATTGTCATAGTTTTGCCTCAGGATCTCCCCAGATTGAAAATGACACGAAGGCCTTTTCCACATAGGCAGGAAAATGTGGATTAATGTCACCTTTTCCTGCCTGTGTAAACAGGGCTACATATTACAGTATAGAGATAATCCAGGTCAAAACTAGCTTTTCTTTGCGTAGCTTCTTCTGGCATCCTGGAGTTTGTAGTTTGATGATGCACCAGCACACTTTGGCAGAGAAGGCTGTGACACCTTGTAAAAATACAAACCTCAGAATTGTGTATGGAAGAGCTTTGCAAGGGAGTGATGCAAAGAAATGTTCAGCTGTCCTTGAAATCTCAAGAAGACTGTACCTTCCAGTCAAGTCTCAAGTCCTGCAACAAGTAAGACACTTAAAACACACAAACAAACAAACAGCCTCTAATCCAATCTCAATGCTGCATCCTGCAGTCTCAAGAGTCAAGTCTCAAGTCCTGCAACAAAGAAAGCACTTAAAAATACACACACACACACACACACACACACAAGCCTCTAGTCCAGTCAATTCTCTACCCTCAAGTCCTGCAAGGGACACTCAAGTCAAATCTCTAGGCTTGTCTCAACAGTTTCCAATCCCTACCCTCCAGTCTCAAATCAAAAAATAATACATATTAATGCATGCTCAATAAACGATTCTGGAGGCAGCTACTGTTCACCTTGTTTGTTGTAGGCAACACACACTCCTCCTATAAAATCAGCTAGAGTAGAATCCCATTCTTTCCCAGCTCTGGTTTTTTGGCATTCATTGTTTACCGCAGACATGCTACTGAAACACAAGACCAAAAGTCTGTGTTTCTCCAGCTCTCCTTTGCAACCTTTGCAATGGCAACGCTGCTTATAAACTTGCAGCTAGACAGAGGAAAAAGAGGAAAAGGGGTTGAGAAGCATAAAAAGACTTTCTAAAAGGAATCTTCAAAATGGGTTAACTGAAGTATTCATGTATTCAAGACACAGAAAATCAGGCCCTTTTTGCATGGCGTTTTTAAAGTGTATTAGGCACACTCCTTCCCCCCTTCACGAGCCGCCGTACTGCATGACGTTCTGGCAAACCAGGTGCTATCACAGCCACGGGTAGTGCTGATAGTGTATTTTGTTATTTTCGCCTGAAAATAACCTCCCTTTCACGCATCGGTCACCCAACCAGGGGGCTTGCGGAGCTGTCGTCCAGTGTGCTTCCAGGCAGGACTCGGGAGTGGGTGGGGTGTGGGCAGTCGCAGCTGCCTGTCCATCATGCAGCAACTCTAAGGGGAAGCTCCACCCAGAGCAGGGACGCCATTGCCCCCATGGCAGCAGGGAACACTGCATGACAAGTCGCCACAAGAGGCCA